>JAQGBB010000776.1:0-16607 GCA_034691745.1 Prismatolaimus dolichurus
GGGAGCTGCAGGATGCGCTTATACGTGAGTGACGGACGCACTACTCAGCTGTAAGCACTGCAGCAGTGGCTGACTGCGCGTACTATACGTATGCTGAGACACCAGCGGCTAGTTTAGCGTAACTAAATTTGATCCATGGGAGCACCAACCGAGCCGGCACACTAATCGGGTGAAGATGTGCGTATGCAACGTTCAATGCACGCTACGCGAAACGTGTACATATTCGGAGGGTATCTTCCTCTTTTTTGCCAGAGAGTGAACTCGAGTATCGGCGTCAGCGCGAGCTGGAAATGGACGACGAACGCACGCTTTCGAGCGCTCTCCTTGCATCGTCTTCGGTGAGTCCGTGCGTTGATCGCGTGCACTAGCGAGCTGCAAAGTAGTCCGGACCCGGATCGGAAATGTCAAGTCGACCCGGACTGTCCCGGACCTAACCAGTAAACCAGAATTGAAAAATTTGGCGTGTCTGCGTGCGGTGCGTCGAGGAGTAGACGCCAGTGTGCGCATACTGGGTGTGTGGTCTGCATTGGTTAAGAGTAGCCCACGTTTTTCCCCAGTCAGCGGAACTGTCGTACACCCACCCACCAAGAAGTGTCTCTTTATGTCTTAGTCTCAGTGCAAACAGAAGCAACTGGCTAGCAGTGCGTACGCGGTCGACGGGTTAGTCGCGGCGTCGTCTCGAGGTATGCGCAGTTTCGATTTGCAACTAGGTATTACACGCATCTTTTAGTACGTACAATACATATTAGCAACATAGATATGCAGCAGTCGACTTCTACGGAGCACCCATCCGGATAGCGAAAAAATTTATTGAAAGAAAATTTTTTTCACATCAAAATAAATGTTCTCCGAGTGAATCCCGAGCGTTTTGGGCCAGAACACGAGTGTTCTACACTAGAGTGTTCTTTCGGAACACTTTCGGCCAAAAATTTTGTTCGCTTGAAATGGTCCAAAAACCCTTTTGTGACGAAAAAGGTTGATTTTGAAGAGGAAATTTTCGACTCACGTAGCACGTCCACGTCGCGTTTTCTTTCTGTCTAGCTTCTTGCCGCGAGGAAGTGCCGTCGTCGTCGGCAGTTTACCGTCAGCAGAGTGTAGATAGCGCGCAGCCTAGCAGAGTGCTCAATCGTGATACGGCGGTTGCTAACGGTGAGAGGACGGCTTTTACGCCGGACGAAGACGAGCTTGGTCTTGGCGACATTGACGAGTTGTTCGAGCAACTCGAGTTGCAAGCTGCTGCGCTTGTCGACCAAAACGGAACGTTGACGAATGGCAAGCTTACGCTACAGGTTCGTATGAAAATGCGTATAAGTACTGTACTAGTAGGTGCTCTACGGTAGTGTAGCGAGGCACAGCACGTATATGGACCGGGATTTGTCGTGCAGAAGGGCGGAGCTTCGATGTGCGATTGTGTGAAAGCGACGCTTCGGCCCCGCATTGACAGTATTGTCAGTCAGAGCAGGTTGTTGACAGCGGCTTCGAAAGGGGTCAGAAGCTGGTTTTAGCACCCGCCGGCGCCGTCTGGCCCGGCCGAGCTAGACAAACCGACTGACGAGCGCGCACGACGGGCATTGGACCATGATGACGCTGGTTGAATTAAAACTGCGTAGGTTGAGGAGCAGCGACTTGCGTTCGCGCTGGTCGACGTCTACAAGAGCAAGCTCAAAGCGCTACTGGCGAGCAACACGCAGCTGCGCAGGGAGACGGCTCAGCTGAGACGAAAAGTGAACACTGTTCAGGTACGTACAGCATTATACGTGCTATCATATGCACGACGTATGTGTGTACACAAGCTGTATACTGACGTACCCTTCTCGCGTCTAACGTCGGGGTCTGAAGTGGCGATCGTCGAGAAGACGAAAGCTTAGATGGGAAGCAGCAAGGCAAAGGAACTATCTCGTACATGTAGATGCGTTCTGCTGTGTGCTAGGACTGCGGCCGCGCGTCGGTTTGATAGGGGATCGGCTTCGTGCGTTAATAAAAGCTGCTTGAGCGCGGCGCCAGTTTACATTCTACTTGGGTATACACTGTTCAGCTCGGTGTTTAGGACGAACTGACCGAGAGCAAGAAGCGGACGCAGAAGCTCTGTCGCATTTTGTCCCAGTGCGAGGAAGGTATGTGAGCGAGCTAGGCGTACGCATGCATGCGTGCGGTACACTACGTATTACAGTGTTGTGCCAATTAGCACCACACACACGTCTGTCCGTGCACTACGCTATTACATGTGCCTTTCTGACTCGAATTTTTACTGGGGCATGAGGCGCCTCTCCCGCATCTGCTTACCCCCTGGATTTTGAACGCTCGCCACGCCGCGAAGAGACTGTAGGAGAGAGTGCCAGAGTTGGCAGATTGGTTTCAGACAAGATGTGGAAAGGCAAGATCGCTTCCAGCTTTGTGCTTACAGTTTTTGCAAACCTATTCTACATACATTTGTGAGTCGCTGCCTTTAATATTGACGGTCCATCACGGCGACTTCCGGCCGGACACACGAAAAGCTAGAAATTCATACGTCTAGCGCGTATGTATGTGTGTGCTGTGTACGTAGCGTCCTGTGCATCGGGGTTCCCACTCTGACCCTCAGACCGTCAAACGAGCGTCATTTTGAAGACTAAGCTGTGTTTATACCCATATTTAACTCAAAGACTAATTTAGCAATATTTTTTTGAAAAATTCGAAAAAATTTTGCTTGCTTCACTCGCGGCATTTTTTTCCCTTTTTTTGAAGCAGGTTCAAAATTTTCGCTCGCTACGTTCGCTCGATCAAATTAGCCATTGGTGAGGTAGAAATCGACTTTTATGTGTTACTTAATGACCGCCAAAGCCGTGCAAAATTGACCGTCAATTTTATATTGTCAAACGAGTGGGAACCCTGCTGCATTTTCAGGTATCAACGCCTTTGACGAGTATAAGTTGGCGTTGTTTTGGCTGCGTTCTTTTTTTCAGTCCAGGACAAAGCTCAAGCGCTTGCAAAGCTGGAGAAAAGCGACCAGATTCGTGAAGAGCTCGCTGCCCAGGTTCGTACGAGACGAGTGCGTGTGTTGTTACTTAGTGTATGGTTGGCCTTGCCGTCCGACGGGCGGACTGACTGGTACACAGCAGAATAGGCTCGTTTATTCACGTGCGGTACACGGTTGGTTGTTGAGTCGGCCCGGGTGAAAAACCTGCGATCTGCGAACGTGTCCACGGTTGAGCTCGGTCAGCTCAAGGGTGTGCTTCGATACCGATTCACACAGTACCCACCGTCGGGCCGAACAATTGGGGCAGAGACGTCGGGTCTCAAACCTGCTCTACGCCAACCCCGTGCTCAGGGCACCTGTGGTGGTAGGTCAGCACAACCGCAACATCGATCCATAAGGGATCGGCCGGCTCCTTGTACCGCGCAACTTTACCTTTACCTGACGCACGGCATCGCGTTGTACGTAGTCATTTGCTTGCCGCGCGTCGTATTAAAAAGTACTGAGAGCTCTACCACTAGATCGAGCTTCGAGAGCAGATGAGTTGTGCCAGTCTGGTGCACGCCAATGCTGCGATGTGTGTGCACTCCGGCTGTTCTGTCCGCTTTGTTTCGTGCGCCACGCGTTCAGTTGACGTGTTGCCGTTGAGTTGTGTTTACAGTACACGCATTACATACTATATTCTTTACTGCACCAGGTGACCGACTTGAACTCGAGCCTCGAGCAAGCGAAGACGCGCATTCACGAGCTGGAGAGCGAACTCTTGAAGAAGGTGCGCGCTCGCCGGTCGGTAGTACGCACCGGACGGCACAGTAGTTTTGTAGATGGGCTTCCTTCAGCGTGCATGCAGTCTTAACTATTATGTGGGTATCGCGTAGGTGGCGTTAGAGTCGCTGGGTGCTCGACCGCTCGCTCGGTTATGACTGCGTCAAAACTCACTCCTTGTTTGTTTCCTTTTGTAGACGACCGCGAAGAAGTAGGCGGGCGCCGAGATGCGGTGGCGCGCACGTGCTCACGCATAGAACGATGGACTTGATTGACCGACCGAGCGTTTGATTCAGCATTGACGTTGCTGTTCGCGTTTGCGAATGATAGCCGAGAAGATGTCCAACCTTTGGATGTAGACGGACTGAGAAGAAAAAGCGC
The DNA here is from genome assembly GCA_034691745.1 of Prismatolaimus dolichurus. Lineage (NCBI taxonomy): Eukaryota > Metazoa > Nematoda > Enoplea > Triplonchida > Prismatolaimidae > Prismatolaimus > Prismatolaimus dolichurus. The sequence goes on from JAQGBB010000776.1 coordinate 4,100, forward strand.
AATCAAAACTGAGAACTCTATCCTAGAAAAACTTGTTACTATGTGCAAAGTTTTAGGAACTAAATTTTGTAAAACATTCGGAGCAGAAAGGCATCAAAATATAACCATCTGGTTCTTCGAAGTGACCATTGAAGAAGCAGTTTGAACTTAAGAGAAAGAAGTTTCTACCTTATTTCTACCACTGATTGGACGTTTCAATGCTTACATGGGCGTGAGGGCACAAACCCCGAGAACTAATCGCTGAAACGACTGATTTTATCTTCTGCCGGTCTACTTGTCTCCTCCACTGTCCGTTCGACCATTGCATTGGCTTTCGGTGCGAGACCGCCGAAAAGTCGGGCTTGCCCTCTCCCCATTGGTCTCTCAGTTTTGAAGAGTGTACGTCAAGAACCTACTCTCAGTTGCGCTAAGCCATTATACTCTGTGTAGTGGACATGTACGTAAACTTGTATTGTCGTCTATCTGTCTAGCCTTTACTCACTATCGCATTCACCCGTGCTGACTTTCGCTCATTCACAGCCGGACGACGGGAAATGCAGTGTACTTGACTCGCTTGTTTGTTTTCGAAATAAATAACCAATTGAACTTGTGCCAGCTAGCCACTTGCCTGCTGGCTTTGTTGTGCAGCCGTCCACTCCAGAAAGGCGCGTGCGTACTGTACGTTTAGTACGTACATCACATCGCTGGTGGGTTGTGCGGGCGGCGACCGGATGGAGTCAGCATATCTAATTGGCGTAGGCTCCAGTAGACACGAGAATCGCTAGCTATTGAGACATTGCTAACCGTCGCAAGAGAGACACTTTGCAGCGGCGGCGACCACTCGCGACGAAACCATCAGACTTGGCTCCGTGGGAAGCCATCATGACGTCCCGTCGTACTCAGCCGCTGACGATGTACGCCGTCGGCGACCCAAGACTAGGTTGGTTGAGTGGCAGGTGACGTCAGCGCCGATCTCGCTGCCGCCAACCGTTGAACCAGCCGCATGGTACACGGAGTGCGCGATGAGTTTGCAGAGAATGGTTTTCCTCTGTAGAGAAGAGGAATTCCGTGCTTTGAGGCGTCAAAATTGCTAGGGAGGCGAACCGCGAACGCCTCAGCAGCTTCACCCCTTGTAGAGCTTGACGGCCAGGAGAAGGTCGGTTCAACGCGACCGGTCAAGTTCGTTTAGCTGAGCCAAGTAGCGCAAAGCGGCCACTTTGTGGACAGGAACCGCTTGCATGCCGATGTCGAGACGAGGGACATTCCAGCGTTGAGATCGGCGGCAGCGAAGTCGGGTCGACGAGTCCGATGTTAGCACTTTTCCAACAGTATGACTAGCGATGTTCTTGTATGCCCCCAAAACATTTGTATTGTATTGCGGAAAACCCAGCGCTTTTAGGTTTCGCTCGGGCTACTTAAAAGCTTAGCGTAAATGCGCGGAAGCGTGTTGCTTAGCGGACCTGCGCAGCGGCGCGTCCGTGTTGTTAAACGAAGGGACGCTTACGTTTTCGGCTTAGATTTTACATTTTGGAATCTGAACATTCTGTAAGCGTTTACTTTCACGTGTCGGTTGCATTTCACCTTGAAATGTAACGCCATAGTTGCTCGGCAGTCTTATTTCCACCAGTGCTGAATACCTCGACGTTTTCGACTGTGCCGCAATCTTCCACTGCAGCTGCACTGCGCCGGCTAAAATACCCTTTACAGTAGCGTTTTCATTTTTGCTGTCATAGCGGGCTACACGAAAGGTTACTGTGCGTCGCTTTGTTATTGGGCTGTATTTCACTAGGAGTGACTTGCTGTTCTGACGCGACGACATTTTATAGCAGCCGTCGTTAATCTGGAGCACGTACCACATACCGCACAGCTGTTAGCATAAAGCGCTGAAGCGTCTTATTGCGGTTCGTTTTTCAAGTCGACATACATTTACAACGTCGTAGCTTATAAAAGTAAGCAGTAGGTACAACAGCAAGCGATGTTTACTTTATAACATCCTTCATGAAGTGCGCAGCGTGTAATAACAGTATTGCTAACCGGTCAGACAGAGGGTCTCAACCGTTAAATTAGTGAGAAAGTAAACTTCGAATAGCGCTCTGCAGTGCGCAGCTATCGTGAAAATAATATGCAGTTGTTAATTTTTCTTCTTGCTTTTCAAGACGCTTATTAGTGTCGCAAATTAAACTGCAAAACGTTGCCAACTGAACGGCGTTGCACTAACGGCACAGTCTTTGCAGAAAGTTTGACGAAAGCAATTTTAAAGGCGATTGATTATTTGAACCGGCTAACCTAATTGGAGATTTCCTTACACGTTTCATTATTGTTCTACATCGACTTGTTTTGGCGACTAATTTGCAACCATGAACATGACCAGCGGCCAATTGTGGAGTGAAAACCTCACCATTGAAGGTAAGGTGTCGATTAACTCAAACAAGCATGGAAACGAACTCAATCTTTTTATTTCCATTCCTTCCACGATTCCCAAGATTTCCTGTTTGGTCAAGAAAACTAGCCTTTTTCGTTTCGCCACTCACAAACGAGGAGCATTAATATCTACCAGTAACCAAACGCGTTTAGCGAATGCATACATTGACCCTGGTGTGTTCATGTATGTATCCCTCTCTCCCTCAGTCTGTCACGCCTCAATCTCGAGCTAGAAGCAACGGATGCGTTGGATACGTTGAGTCACGTGTGTGAACGCATTTTGTGGTTTCACCGGGCTTCTCAAACGCAAGGGAGCGCGTTCTAACACTTCCCTGTAAAACCGACAAGCGTCTTGTATAGCGGGCCTAAGGAGCGGCATGTCTCTCTTCTAAATGTAAAGAAAAGCTGCAGTGGATCAATTTCGGAAAAACCGTTTGCTGGTGGCAACTTTGGAGAGATTTTCTATGGGTACCTGAAAGTCGATGGAAATGAAGCCGTCCAAAAGGTTGCGGTGAAGAAGGTGCGCCATGGTAAATGCTCAGAAACTATGCTAAAAAAGAAATGATCGTCACAGTTGTTTCCAACAGACCGCGAGAAATCCGACAAAAGGCGATTACTTCGATTACGATTATTGCGGAGCTTACGGTCCTTCAGAAAATTGGCGAGCACGAAAACATCGTTTCGCTCATCGGATTTACTCTCGATTATGGTAGGCTTTCCACGTGCTGGCATCCCTGTGTTACGTAACTTATAAGTGAATGAAATTTCAACACTACCAAAAATATTCACTGCTACCGATTACAGCAGTGAGGTTATAAAAGCTTTGGTCAAAGCTTCGGTTTCTTCGTCATTGACCCCTTTTCTAGACGAGCTGCAGCTTATTTTTTCCACCATTTTAAATATTTTTTAATATCCATTTTTAGATGAAATATCGATAGTTTTCCAACTGTGCGAATTCGGATCAATTGACTTAGTGCTGACGTCGTACCGTCCCGGTGCGAAATACAACGATTACTCTCCTCCGAATGGATGCGAGCTAGTGAGCCAAAATTTTCTGGCGTTTGCAATATCGCTAAAAGTATTATAGCTTAGAATATTTATCACAAGCTGCTCTGCCGCGTTTAGGCTTTTGCTGCATTGAAACAACTAAACTACCGGATTGATTTGTGCAACCTGCTGTGCTGAGCACTGAACGTAACTAATGGCATGGAGTTTCTTGCAACGAAAAAAGTAATGTGGTGAATCTCTGAAACAGTCAATGCTATCGCGCACTAGTAACTGTAACATTAGTTTTGAAAGCTTCTGATTTCAAAACACGACATGCGCACTTTTCATTTGATTACTTTTGAAAAAGGTGTTGCGATTGCGTTGCCCGAAATGTTCTTCTCGACGGTATGCTCGTTGCGCGTGTATCCGATATTGGATTAGCGCGCGAACACAGCTATAACACAACAACTTCGAAGGTGAGTGCGTGCACGTGATAGATGTCAACGGCAGAAACTTGAAATTTTGGTTTGTCTTACTTCAGGACTGTCCTGCACGCTGGATGGCTCCAGAATTGCTGCAGACACCGAAATTCAGTCCAGAATCAGATGTGTATGTTTAGAATTTTATTGCGCTTTTCCTTTTGATTTCCAAGCCAAACCAATTCAGGGCTTGCACTGTTATAGCCGGCGGACGTCTTTTTTTGTAGAACTTGTTTTGTGTATACTTCAGGTGAAGCTTTGGCGTCTTCCTGTGGGAGTTATTCTCGTTTGGCGAAACATCTTACGACGATATCCTTAGGGAACATTCTCAGCTGTCGCCATTCCTAACTCCGTCGCTACTGCACCGAAAGCTGACAGCAGAGAACTACCGTTTGCCGAGAACGATCGATAAGCCGGTTGAAACTCCAGATGAAATGTATTATCGATGTATACAAGAAAACTGTCTCGAATGAAGCAGGTGATCAGATTTTGAATTTTTAGGTATGCTTTGATGCTCGACTGCTGGCGTCTGCAGCCGGAGGAAAAACTTTACTTCGTGTAAAAGACAAATTCCTGCAAAATTGGAGCATGCAAACCTTATCACTTCGCTCGAGAGATTCGAACACAATGGTGGTTCGCAAAATGTTAAGTGCGAGTGCGCAAGTTTGATGCGAACGTCGCATGAAAGTCCTGATTCCTAACGGAAGACTGATTTCAGCGCTTTTTGTGGTACCGCACCTTCTTTTGAAGTTGCGATCGTCAAAAGATTAAGAAAGCAGCTGGCCGCAAACTACGAGTCGTTCGCAACGATAAGCGTCTTCGCAAATCTCGATCCGGTCCCAGTTGAAGAGCTTTTTGTCCAGCTACAATTCAGCGTTGGCCGCAACGGCATAATGATCGATAGGTATCAGATGGCACTTCTGCCATTTCTCGATGTCGCCTCACCACGGAAGATGATGGTCATCTGGAGTCAGCCCGGTGAAGGAAAGACGGTGCTCGTGAAGAAAATCTGTTACGATTGGGCGCAAACAGTGAAAACCGAAGATTGTACAGATGGGAATCGATACATCGCCGGTGTTGACCTCCTCTTCGCGTGCACACTTCGCAATGTCACACGAGAAGTCCTGAAAATCAGAGATATTATTGTCGAACAATTTCCTGATTTTGCACTTTTCCGATCAAGCTAGAGCAAGCAAAATTTGACTAATATTATGGTCATCTTGGATGGTTTCGATGAGCTACAACCACTGACGTTTTGCAATGAACTCTACTCCATATTCTTTACTAGAACATGCAACTACGCGCCGTCATTTCCGCTAATTGTCACCTCGCACCCGCTTGCACTTCACAACGCCGCAGCGCAGGTTTCAACAGCACAAGTTTGTGGACTCGTCGGCACTGAACTCGGATCATTCATCGCAAAGCATACGTCAAACCCCACGAATGCGAAGCGACTCGAAACCTACATCGAGAGCACTCCATCGCTCGACGAGCATATTCTCAGCTCACCGCTTCTGCTTGCGATGCTCTGTAAGCTCGTCGAGTTCAACGCATACGCAGACGATGCCGAAAGGCTTCTTCCCAAAACCAAAACGGATTTGTACACTGAAATCTCTGAGTTACTGTTTGAAGTTGAAAGAGATAAATTCGTCACGTCGTCAATAATTTCTCGACCTGGCATTTTCGAAGGTGAGACATTTTTGAAACTCTGCGAGTTCGCATTCGAAAAGACTGTCTGCGACAACAGTAAGCTTGTCTTCGACGAGGACGATCTAAAAGCGTACAACATTGACGTTGAACAGGCAAAGAGACTTGGATTTCTCACTGCCGACGGTGAACCGACAAGGCGTCCTTCCGCGAATAAATTTTTACCGTGTCGTCTGAGCTTTCTTCATCGGACGTTTCAAGAATTCTTCGCCGCTTTCTACGCAAGCAAAAATTACGCAACCTTTGTCAAAAGATTTGAAAAACTTGAATTCAAGGAGCTGCTTTCCGAACAGTTCTTCCTCTTTTTCGCCGGGTTGGTCAATGATGCCGGAGCTTTTGATGTGCTGTTAATGTGCTTAACATGCAAAGCTGGTGTACCTGATTGTACATTCATTTGGGACCAGTACGACGAAGCGCGACGCAAACTTAAGAAACAACAAAATATGTTTCCATCGGCGGCACTAATGGCAAACGAGTCTGCCGCGTTTTCTTTCATGCACAAGCTGCCATTTTGCAGGCTTGTCTGTGATGTGCAAGGCGAAGCAAAAGCCGAACAAGAAGTAGGCATGCTTTTCAAACGTCTGGAATCGCATTGTGGAAATGGTCTGTTCGCGGCACGTTTTCTTCTTGCAATATGTAAACGCGATGTCAGCGTCGAAGCTGCAAAATTTATTCTATCAAGTGACTGCGAAATCTCTTCCGGGCTTCTATTTGTTGGAAAACACGTCTATCGAATATATGTGCTTGTCAAGTCTTACGTTGCCATTCTCGTAGCCGAAAAGCGCGCAGCCAACACCGACGCCAACGAACCTCATTTTTCAGCCGCCGATTTGCCAGAAACAGTTGACCATTTTTTCTACATTGGCGCCGCGAAAGCGTTCGTATCTTTCCTCGATGGCTCAGTTGGAATGAAGTTTCGTATTCAAGCACGTTTCACTTTGCGCTTTCATTCGAAAGCACAACACTTTACTGAGGGTGAACATGTCGTCGACACAAAGGCGTCAGCACTGGTCGCTGGACAAATTGAACTTCTTAACGGATGCGATGTCCAGTTCCTTTACGGTGACCCACTGGACGAGACGAGCTTTGCGCAAATTCTTCACGCTATTTCTGCAAATAATATCGGCAAACTCTTCGTCACTTCAAATAATTGGCTGAAACTGAGCGCAGAAACAGACTCGCTTTGTCCTCCGTCAAAATTATTCACCACAGATTGTCGCTTTTGGGCAACGCACATGCAAATCAGCCACCTTGATTTTAGGAATTTGGAAGGTCAAGCGACCTTCAGTCTCAGTCCACGATGGGTGATGAAAAGCGTTGAAACGCCGAATATTACTCTTTTTGAGTGCACGCTTTCAAGCGCCGACTTCTTTCGCGCCTTCAACACGGAGCGGTCGCAAAACGTAACGATCAGTCTCGTTTTCGTCAATCGCACATCTTCGATGGGCTTGTCGATATTCGAGGAAGCAGTCGAAATCGTTCGCACTCATCAGGCGATTGGCATGATTGAGTTTCATTCCTGCGATTTTCTTTTTGGAGATGAAAGCAGCAGAGTAATTGAGGCTTTTTTCAAAATTTCCGAGGCAGAGTCTCGTTTGCGCCGTATCGCATTCTTCGCAGCCGGCAACATCAGCGAAAACCATAGAGAACGGCTGAAAGAGCTACGAAAACACCTGCCACAGCTGAAAGAAATCCGCGTTGATGACGTCTACTTGCAGCCGAGCACTCAGAAGCTAGAGTGAACAAGAATGCTTAAAGACATCGCGGAAGAAGCTATATCGATCAGCGTTTTCAGTGTTCGTCAAATTTCATTTTTCACCTCACAGAAGTTTATTACAATTTAACGGCTTTTACTGAGCTAGCGAGTGCGAAACAAATTCGCGTGGCTACGTAACTCGTCAATAAATGTTTCAGACGAGATATCACTTTTATGCTTGATGGCGGGCGTGTCGCTTATGAGAGACAGAGTCCTGCTTGCCTATGAAATGTTTTAACGGCTAGAGAAAATTTGTGAGAGCTTCGAGTATACTTTAAACAAAAAAGTGAAAAGTATGAATCAGTTTCGTGTTGGCAGAAACTTGAACCGTGTTTGCGACATTTCGTCGCGTACTCTGCTTATAATCGTTTTTTCCTCGTGTTATACGGTGCATTGCTTTCTAAATTAACAGGGTGTAAACTCAGTCCAGCGCGAAAGCAGACCTCATGTTACACCCATTTCCTCAGCATGGCGGAAGCAGAATTTTGCGGTTTCTGATGCTTTCGGTTTTTTTAGGGATCACTACAACTTCTGACGCGTGGATCGTATAGATCGTGTTTTCTCTGACCGCACTTGTTCGTTGTCAACATTCAGATAAATTGTCTGGGAGTTAACTGAAAAAATGTGCGGTTTTCAACTTGCGCTTCTTCTCCTGGCCACACTCCTTCACGGCATCGTCAGACGTGGCAAACACATGAGATCGGAACGCAGACAGTGAGGAAGCAACGCGTGTTTGCACGCTTTTCCTCAAAACCAACCCTTCCTGCTGTTGGCCTGTATGTGAGCTGCAGCGGCACTGCGAAGGTAGGTCGAAGCTTAGGATAGAACCGTTTGTTGTGCCTGGCTGCCAGACGGGACTTGTCGTTGTCACTCACCCAGACATGACACAAAAAAATGTAGAATTGGCACAATCAACCACACCTGAAGGGTTTCCAGACATTTTAGCATCTCTAGCCTAATGGAACCTTTGTTGAAGTTGTATTGCTATAATTGTTAGATTGGTGCGGGCTTTTTTATAGGTACGCGCGCACCATAGGTGATACACTTTAACAAAAGCAGATCGGCGATATCCAGTCGCCAAAAAAGTAGAAGCGTAGCACCGCACGCACGAACACCGAGACTGACTGCCACATACACTGGAAAGTGAGTAGACTAGAGCCAGAGGCTACAAAGACGGAAACAAGCCTAACGACTCCCAGCGCGCAAGTGCTTCGAGAGGAAACCGCAACTGTACAAGACACCAAACAGCAAGACCACCGACAAGCACCAAGCTGGCCTAAGGCTCAGGAAGAGATGAACGGTAACCGAACACCAGCAAGAAGATACTCCCCAGCACACAAGTGTACTGGGGGGGGGTGAATCATCAAGGAACCCAAAGAGAACTTGGTGGGAAATTCCACCATTAACACTTGATCCCTCGAATAGGTGACGCTAAACTCAGAACCAAGTGCACGAAGCAAAAGGACTAGAGCAGCCTATCGTTAAGAGTGAGAGTGAGCGAGGATAAGGCGAGCTGGTCCGCGATCCGGCAATGGCCAGAAACAACCACGCCTCCACTAGTGAGTGGTTCGCGATCCGCCACCTGGACGACGCGCTTCGTCGCGAGCTCACGCGCCCCATTGAGACGGCCCAACCGAACCAGGATTGATGCCTGGCTGGCCAGGACCCCCATTGGGGTCGGGGATTTGTGTAGGTTACAACTGGTGGACCGATGAGTGTGGCTTAGTAAACATGTCAGCGTTTGTTATCCGCTTTGAAGAGACGTAGCGCTCTAGTCATACAGTTTGCAATAGAGAGATGACTGGATATGAAAGTAAGTAAAAATTGGCCAACGATGAATGCCAAGGCATTGGCCGGTGACTACTTGGTTAATGAAAACAATTGCACCTACAAACAATTGAATGTTTGATCGATTGTGCGATTCAGTGTAGACTCGTTTGTTCTTTCAGCTATCGCTGATCGGCACCACCGTTGTTGCACCTGGACGTGCTGCTGAGAAGTTGGCTGATGCGTTAGTTAGTTGGCTAGCTGACGCCACTTGCAAGTTGTCCGCGAGTCGTTGAGCTTCCTTCGCCCCTCTTCCTCTGTGTGTACACATTGGTTGTCGCGTCCCAGAATACTAGTCGACTCGGCGCCGAACGTTCTCCCGCGGCCATGGACGTATTCGATTCATACATTCTGTAAGTCCTTCGTCTTCGTGGTCCTGCAGGCTGGACGGACGTGGGCTCGCTCACGGCCACGTCAAGTGAAGCGCCAATTATAATGCTCACTTAATTGCAGGTACACTACAAGCGAGCGCTTCTTCATCGAGCCGGTCAGCACCGACGCGCCTCGAGGCAAGTGCATGCGCGTTGAGCGCGAAACTGGCAACGTCACAGAAGCAGGTAACGCGCACAGTACGTACAGCTGTATCGGCTGTGGTATCACGTCCCGGGCCCGGTGTTCGCACGAAGTTGTTGCCTGTTTGTTTTGCGCGCCTTCTTATGTGAAACGCAATCACGTCTTGCGGCGCTGTTGACCCGTCTGCCTACCTGCAGATAGCACCGAGATCCCGAAGGGCGACGCCGAGCAGCGCACGATCTGCGGTATCGTCGGCATGATTCGTCTCGTCGCCGGGTACTATCTCATCGTGATCACCGAGCGCGAGGAGGTGGGTCGCCTCAACGGCGTCGTGCCAAGCGCGGCGGCGACTCGCGGTGGCGTCACCGTCGACGGCCACGTGGTGTACAAGATGCGCAAGTACGAAGTCCTCGCCTGCCGCCGCTCGTTGCTGCATCTCACCGAAGAGCAGGTTCGTAAAGCTAAGCGTCCGACGCCGCTCTCGCTTGTTTAACTCGAGCAACGCACCCTTGCTCGTGCGTACACAGTATCTGCCCTTGCTTAGTTCGTGTTTTTGATGACCGCGTTTAGGCGCAGGACAACCGCTCCTACGTGGCGATGCTGCACGCGGCGCTGCAGAGCGAGTCCTTCTACTTTTCATACTCGTTCGACCTGACGCACTGCTTGCAGCGACTCCGCAACACGGCGCCCGACTTTCTCCAGATGCCGCTTTTTGAACGGGTACGCCGAGCCGCCGGCCGGACTCACCGACCGACGTAGTACTTAATTACGTATCTACTATTGGCGCCGCCATGCGTGCATCTTACGGCGCGTGTGCACGCTTCTCTGAAGACAGCCATGGCGCAAGCACGTACAGTACACTAGATACGGATTTTGCACGTGTTGTACAGTGTTTATGTGTGTACGTCCCTACCATCGTGTGCGCCACAGCCATTCTCGAGCGCATCATTGATTTTCTGCTGCTGTTTTCCTCACTAGGCGGACGAACGTTTCACGTGGAATGCATACCTGTATCGCGAGCTGACTCACTACAAAGAGGCAAGTTTGTGCGTCGTTTTTAGCGCCGTTAGTGTGCTCCTTGTGTACTGTCTCATGCGCGTCGATTCTAACATCGATTATGTGCGCATTTGACTGTTTTGTCGTTTATCTGCTTGCAGTTCTCGCGCTATATTCTTCCGTTAGTTCTGGGATTTGTTCGAGTCGAGAATTGCGTTCTCAACGGCTTCGCCTTTCGGGTGCGTCACGCCTTAGCAGTGGTTACTGTTCGCCCACTTTAGCGAGCGTGTGTGTAGCGCTCTTACTCACCCATTGTATTTACGCACAGTACGTGTGTGAATTGGCGCTGATTTGGCCCGTTTTATTCTCGATTCGTGCAGCTGGCGCTAATCTCGAGACGGAGCTGCCATCGCGCGGGGGTTCGCTTCTACTCGCGTGGCATCGATGCCGAGGGCAACGCGTCGAACTTTGTCGAGACGGAGCAGATCGTCGACTTTGTGCGCGCCGCATCCTCGTCGACAACGCCTTCGTCGCCGAGTCAGCAGCGCGAGCAGCGGCATCTCTGCTCGCTGGTGCAGACGCGCGGCTCGATCCCGGTGTTCTGGCAGCAGACGCCGAACCTGCGCTGGCAGCCGAAACCGCGCTTGCTCACCGCAACGGAGGGTGGCGCCGTCGACCACGTGGCCGGCTTTCGCGCACACTTCCACTTGCAGCGCTTTAGCTACGGCAAACAGGTGATCGTGAACCTCGTCAACGGCAAGGGCCGCGAGAGCGTCGTCGGCGGCAAGCTCAAGGAGGTTCACGAGCAGAGCGGCGTCGGCACCGATGTCAGGTATGATGTACTACCCGTGCGCGCACTCGACGTAGTGGACATCTGCTCGCTCCGTCACTCAGGCAGGACGTTGAGCGTCCCAGCCGGAAAAAAGAAACCGCCGCTGCGCACGGCGCACCGCGAGTGAGTGCCCACCTGGGAGGACTGAGGAGGATACGCTGGCGCGGGAAAGAGGCTCTTGCTTAGGCACCAGGCTTAGGTTACCATCGCCGGCCGGTGACGGTTCGGCCGGCGAGCAGACTAACTATCCCGTCTCCCTATATCGTGAAGCCTTAGGATCGGTTGGGCAGCCACTAAGTGAGTCGGGCTTGTAAGTGACGGGAGTCTCGATTTTGCACCTGAGACCTGCAGTACATGTAGACCAGTATGCGTACCGACAGTACGTATACATAGTGTTGCCTGTGTCTAGGTACATTCATTTCGACTTCCACCACGAGTGCGGCCAGACGAAGTGGGCGCGTCTTGCGATCCTAGTCGACGAACTCGCACCGTACGTCGAGGAATTTGGGTGCGTACTCCACTAGCACGTTGTAGGTACCACAAGCGTGTGCAGCACGCCGTTCTTTATCGCATGCACGACAGACAGAATATATTTAACTACGTCCATGATGATATGTACGCAGATAGACGCTGCACGCAGATTTGCTGTTGGATAAAAGAGAGAGCGGATGCAGACAGAGACAGATACTGCTAGCTGTACGGTACTGATTGCTAGCTGTATGCACGCATGCGTGTACGCGTATACGGACGGGTCAACCGACGCGAGTGGGGTCAGCTCAGCATGCAAGAAATGTTGCCGTTGCGAGCGCTGAGCCGGGAAACAGAGTGGCTGGCAGGGATGGGAGCGACGCGGGAAAGACAGTTTTTGCGTGTTGCCGCAAAGCGAGCACGCCAGCTGCCGCAGCATGCGTACTGTACCATATCGTACCTATAATGTGTTTGGTCATTGCGCTGTAGCTACTACGCGGCGCGCGAGGACGGCTACGTGTTCAAGTACCAGAGCGGCGTCTT
>JAQGBB010000777.1:0-16600 GCA_034691745.1 Prismatolaimus dolichurus
CGGTTCGACGTTCACACAGCGAATGTGGGCGAGTGCGATTGAAAAGGCGTTTGGTCGGCGAACGTCGACGTCGTCGGCGTCCATTTGGCGAGGATTTTGAAATATATAGATGAAGGGTAGGGAATATGTGTACACGCTTCTTCAGTGAGCTTGCTTAGGGACGACGTTTAGCTGGAAATCCCGTTCGACTTCTGTTGCGCGCGTATGCTTCAGGAAAAAAACCAAAGCTGCGCAAACAATACTCTGACTCAACGTTACTGTAGACTGATTCTGAACGTGAAAATTGAGAAAAAATACGCGAAAATGTGGAAAGATCGCGTAATAGAAATTTTATTGTAATTTCCGAAAATTTTTCGCACATGCGCTAAAGTAAGGATATGGTTGTCCACGTGGCTTGCAGCAGAGAAAAAGCTTCCTCTTTTCTTTAGTTTGAGAAGAAAATTGTCGCACAGCATTTACGCAAACACAGACGTGCGTCAGAGGAGCTGTCTCATTCACGGAACAAAGAGGACGTCAAGGCAACGAAAAAACGACAACGATGAAGAAGGGAAACGGAGAGTTTTGTATTGGTGTGCAAAACTGCCGACCATTCACATTCGCTGTAGAACAAACAGAGACCATAAATGAGGTAGTGCGGGAAAGAGGGTTTAGATGTTTCAAGTTCCCAGGTTTCAATTTTTGCTACTACGTCTAAGCGATGCAAGTTGGGGGCTTCGCTAAAGTAAAATCCCCCACACCCCGACAAAGCTTAAATAAAATTTCGAGGATCAAACTAATAAAGTGAAATGCAAGCCAAAACTAATTTAGCTAGTGGGTCTAAGCGGTGCATTTAGGGTCTCTGCCCCCACATCCCCGACCAAGCTTAATTATAATCCAGGGAACCAAGCTAATAAAGTGAAATGCGAACTGCGAACTAAAATTAATTTAGCTAGTGAGCCTAAGCGGCGCATGTGGAACTTCGCCTCACACTCATAAAGTGGGGGCTTCGCCCCCACACACCCCAATCATGCTTAAATATAATCCTTGCCTATACCCCTGCACGCCCACTATGCGAATACGTCGTTGGAAGAGACTCATTTATGGTTTCTGCCCGTCTTAAGTCGATTTTGAATGGTAGGCGGTTTTGCACACCAGAGAAAAATTTTGCATACCAAAAAGAAATTTTCCCATCGAACGGTCAGCTGCGAGGGAGGAGCTTCGGAGAAAGTCGCCCGACCGACGACTTTCGCAAGCAGATTTTTGCAGCCCAATCAATGTCCGTGCACAAAAGTGCCAGAATATCTGCTTTTGTTGCTTCTGATACATACCAAAATATCAAGAAAGACAAGAAAAACAAAGTCAACCGGTTGCAGCTGTTCTTGCATTCTATGTTCGATCAAAAATAAAAAGAATAGGAAGAATAACAACAAAACCAGCTTTCAGCCTTGTTATTTTTCTGATTTCTATTATTCTTGTTTTTTGTCATTTGCAATGTTTTTGATATTTTATGTTATGTCTGCCAGTGCGAAATAACGCAAATAACGAAAATGTCAAATACAACAGAAATTTAAAAAATATTAAAAATAAGAATATCAAAAATAGCATAAATATCAAGAATAACAGAAATAACAAATATAACAAGGCTATAATCTGTTGTTGTTTTTGGTTTGAATCAGTGAGAACAAAAGCAGAGATCCTGGCACTTTTGTACACGGACATAATGAAGCATATGTAAACCTGGTGTCGCTTGCAACCAAACTTCTTTGGTCTTACGTCAACTTTTCTAGAAGCTCGCTTTCGAAATGCACAAGCGAAAGCGAAAACAGCGAATTTATTTTTTGATCGCTAGAGAAAGTTGAGCACAATAGAAACAAACAAGAACGAACGACACTTGTTGTAGAAGGCACTCATATCACAGATTTCAGACTGTATATCACATGACGATAAAAAATATTAAATTTAAACATTTTTGTAAATTTAAAATTTTTTGCAAGCCAAACTTTCCAGACCACTTCCCCAGTTCGCAAAAAAAAGTCTTTTTTACTTCGCAAATTTTTGTAGGAAATAAACAAAGTTGCTAATTTTGTCAATGAACAGTCACACTACTGTTCGCCAATGGCGTTGCCACGGTCCCGCTCTCTCTGTAGCTAAGCTGCTCGTTCACGAGTGCCGACTCGCAGTGCGCGTGCGTCACCCACCACGCCCTCAGATCGTCGTAGGCGGTGTGCGTTTGTTCCTCTGTCCAGATCTTCTTGCAGAGAAGGCAGAAGCCCCAGGGCTTCTCGAGCGCGTCGTGGACGCGTCCGTTCAGGAAGATTATCTTATACTTTAGCCGCCAGCGGAAATATCGCAAATAAGCTTCGTCGTCGGCGTCCAACTTCCGCAAATAATCGGCCATCTCCTTCGGGGAGTGAAAATCGTCGACGGCGATGAACGACTCGGGCGGAACGTAGCGTTCGATGAGGCGGCGTTTGAACACGATCGGAACGATCCGGAGGGTCGCCTTGTGCCAGTACTTCTCGGTTATGTAGTCGCGGCAGATGCTGTTTTCGAGCGCGAAGTAGAACTTGTAGTCGTTCTCGAGAAGCTGCTCGCAGTGGTGTTCATTGGATTTTGGACACTGCTTTGTGCCGCAGGCGCCAAAAACGTCGATTGTAATGTTGAGGTCCTGAAAGAATTTGTGGGTGAAGCGTGTTATGTCGCTTAAAGGAAAAGATTTTTGTTTTTACATTTTTTTGTTTCTAGATGCAAAATTGCATTGAAATTCGGTTAAAAATAGTAAAATTATAAGTTTGCAAAAATGCTACTAGAGTGCAGAAAGTAAACGACCACCCCTTAGTGAGTGGTATGCTGCAAAACGTGTTGCAACAAATTTTAAACTCAAATTTGAAATTTTTTAGTCGATTTTTTTGAATTCATAAAATTTTTGAATCGAATTTTTGGTGGAATTCGAATAATTCTAATCGAACCATTCAATTGTTTTGATGGATTTGTTTTGAGGTAAAATTTGCGAACTCGCACTTTTTTTAATTTTTTCGATTCGTGCGCAGAAATTTATTGGCACAGATAATCACATGGATATTAATTTTAAACAATTTTATTATGAATAATATCATAAAACAATTTTCTTTTATTTATAAAAAAATCGAGGCTTATAATATTTCTTCTAAGAATTTATTCAATTTTCGCATTGCAGCCGTGTCGGTTAAACTATCGATTTTATCTTCAAGTGCTTCCTTAATATGACCGCCGGCGTGCGATTAAAATGTGGCACCTGTAATGCTTTGATGTAATTCTGCCGACCCGACGTTGCGCCACAGTTTGACACAAACCAGGCGCCCATCTTCTTCTTCCCCTGGACGAGCTTCGTCAGGTTGAACTCGTCGAGATTCTCGAGTGGTTTCGTCAGCTTAATCGTATATCCGTAGGGCGAGGGCATATCCGAATCACGTCGATACGAGAGTGTCCAGTTGAAAATGCCGGGAGCCCCACCGGCACCACTATGCAGCGGTGACTCTTGTACAAAGTAGACAAATCGCTGCCACGGTTGTCGTCCATTGGCGCCGCTCGCGTCGCCCATATGAAAGATGATGGCGTGCGAACGCGAAAACTGCGACTTGTCGTTGATGAGCTTACAGTTGTACTCCGGACACCCGTTCAAATTTCGTTGATCGATCGAATCGCCGAAGAACGCGTTCCACATTAGGATTAGTCTTGGTTCTTTGTCTTTTCCTGCAAAGTTCAGAAAAAAATTTAGCCGGTGAACAATTATTTTCCGGGACGGGACGCATTGGTCGCACTATTTTCTCTCTAATTTTATTCATTGAATAGCGATTATTCTGAGCATGTACCTAAGCTATCCGACAATAATGGAATAAGTTAGTCACTTGTGCAAAATTATAAATCATAAAAATCTATTAAATTTGAAAATGTTCAAAAATTTTTAAAAGAAATCTTGAAAAAACTTCGAGTCAAAAGTGCAAAAAATTCAAGAAAGGTGCAACTTGTGGGTCAACAATTCACCACGAAAACATTTTTGGCGATCTTTTTGTCTGGCTACTAGTGGAACTATTCGGAAAAGAACAAATACTAACCGATTGGAACATTTTCCGTGAGCGCCGACTCGGGCAAAATCCCGCCGAGCGAAGTCGGAATATCCGGAATCTCATCAGCAGCAGTCGTCGTTGGCTCAACATTTAGCTGAACATACTCTATCGAAGTCACTTGCCGAACTTTGCCCGAAGGTTTATCGTCTCCAGTCTTTATCGGCGTGCTATACATCTGCAGATAGGCGACGACCGAGATGACGACCACCCATACTAGCAGGAATACCGTCGAGCGCTGATGGCGGCACGCTCGGCGCAAAAACATCGCCGCGGTGAAGCGTAGCGAAAGGAAAACGTCGAAGGAGACGATAAGCGAATATAGGCAAGGCGTGCAGCTGCAATGACGCAAGCTATGCACACACAATCGGCTCTCTCTACCTAGTAAGCCCTTTTTGCGAGCGAGCTAGTTGTGCGAATATAGACGGAAAGCCCGGTGAGAGAGTGGTTGATCACAAGCTGCGCACAACGTTCTGACAAAGCGGTTTGGTACCGGCGAGGCACAGCTGGTTCTTTCAATGCAGTATCTTGAGCTAATGAAGGTGAGCTGTGTTTCGCCAGTATCGATCGCTAAAGTTTGCGCCTCGACGAGCTTTTGTTTCGGACTGTTGCCAGCGACGATGCATTTTATTGACCGCTTGCGTCGCATCGCGGAGTGATCTCTTCTGCTGCAACGCTCCTTACGCTAAGGCCATCATGATGAGATAACGAGAAAAATAGGAACGCTAATTCAAATAGGTCGTATTTCTATTCTGAAGTAAGTTTCACTACATTAATTTTTTAAAAATTTGGTCACCAAGTAGTGATTTTTCCGTGCCCATTTTCCATTTTCCGTTTCCGCCTTGCGCGGAGAAAAATTTTCTTTTTTTCTTCCCGTTTTCCGTGGGGGCGGAAAAATAATTCTTCCTTTCCGTTTTCTTTTCGGTCTCCAAAAACCGGAAATTTCTGAAATTTTTCCGTTTTCTGCCAACCAAAAAGTTGGAAATTTTGATACCATCTTTCGACTTCAACAAAAAATGTGGTCAAACTTATCGCCGCGGGCGAAAAATCCGTCAGGAAATGGTCTTTACTAATACTTTTTGGCCTTGAGTAAGAACGCTGAAAAAATTCAGCGGGAGGTAAAAAAGTTTCGATTTTTTGAGATTTTGTCTTAAAAATTTTTCGCAGAAAAGTTAAGTCGAAAAAGAAAAAATTTTGTTAATGCGATAAAATTTTACCCTTTCATTTCCGCTTCCGGGACCCTCAAAAAAATTTTTGTTTTTTCCTTTCCGTTTCTGAAGGGGAGGAAAAATAATTTTCTCTCTCCGTTTTCCTTCCGGAACCCCCGAAAAATGCACTTTTTCCCGGAAAAAATCAGTACCGAGAAGAGAAAAAGTTGAATATAGCGCAGGTAGCGATTTGTCTGTGCGGCATATGGTTGGCAACGTTTGGAACAAGCGGGTAATATATCCAGCTTGAACAACTCTTGCTGCATCATGTAATTTTTATGCACCTTTGACAAAACAGTGGCCAAAATACGAAGAAAATGAGAGCCAAAAATTTCTCGTTTGCTTTTTCATTCAAGAGACCAGAACTTATTCTTTTTCCTCTCACCCTATCTGTTGCTTTGATTAATAATCAGTGCAAAAAGGGCCTAAATGTCAGTGGCGTGTATTTGAGATAAACACAAAAAACTGTCGACAGGATACTTCGGACCTTGAGCGCAGATACGTCGAGTGATGTGAACCGCACAGACCTGATCTTGCGCTCACCGAAATGAGCGTCGAGAGCCCTATAAGCGCTGCTTTTGCTGGCGAATAGACCTCATTTACAACGGATTTAGGGTTGCCTGGAAAAGCATTTTTCAGGGGGTAGAGTGTCGGGGTCGAAAATTTTCGAAATCTTTTTTTGCTCAAAATGACCCAAAAACAGGCCTGGTGTGGTCGAAAAGTGATTGTTGATAGTGAGTGACGCAAAAAAATGTTTTTCAACCATAGGGAGTGGTATGTGAACATGAAAAACCTATTTTTGCTTATAAATCTGGATGGACTTTGAATTTCGAGCTCAACGGCACACCTGCTCGGAATTGCTTCGGGAAAATTATTCGTCCAGAACTCAATTTCGACAAAAGTAGCGCTTAGACCCTTTTTGCACTGGACAAGCGATTTTCTTTCTGAAAATCAGTTTCCTTCAGTATACTAAAAAAACCCTAAAATCACTCAGGGGTTGAACGTGCTCTTTACGATGGACAATTTCCTTGCATCCAGATTTGAGAGTAAGCGATCGCTGGGACGTAACTTTGGCAGAAATGCTCAGTTGTTCTGAAACATTGATTTCTTCCGATTTTCATCCCTCGTCGAGTTATAAGCGATCGAGTTCACATTCGATTCATTTCTGATCGACCAAAGCCCGCCGGCGAAGCCAATCGACCACTTCTGTTGCTTCGGCGTATTTTCGGGTTCTCCAGGCATCGCTCGATAGACCATGACGTTGTTCGCGCCTCCGCCACCCTGAGGATTATGCTGGTGCATTCGGCGTCGCCCGACCTTGCTGACGAGCTGCGCGAGCGCAATCAAACCCACAGTTAGCACCGTGCACGCAACAAGCGTCGCCATGGCCCATGCGGGCATTCCGGCGACATTCGGCGGACCATTTGGTTCGACAAGCAAAATCGCGAGTTCGTTCAGTTCCGCTTGCATTTGACTCCTCTGCTTCTGACCGTTTGGGACGGCGATGGTCGAAAATGGCGCCAGACCTACAACTGTCAGTGATTTTAGAATTTGAGTTCAATTATTTTAAAATTTCTAAATATTGCAGCTAAATTCTCAGTACGTAATTTCCGCTTTCTAGACCATTTTTGAAATCAGAAAATTGCAAAAAATATTTTTTCAATTATTTGAAATAAGTGTTTTTATTTCAGTTTTTAAAAGGTGTCAAAAATAAGACTGGGCACAAGCTGGATAATGGTCAAAAGATTTTCTGCAATTTTTAGTTTCTGCAATTTCTGCAAAGTTTCGATAATTTTTTACAATCGATGACTTTCTGTTATGTGGCTTAAGCTTGTGGCTTTCATGAAATCTACCTCCTCGTGGGCGGAGAAAACTGGTATTTCTCGACAGAATTTCCACCAATTTTGGCCGATTGAGCGGATATCGTTCCAGCTCCAGCCGCTCGATGGCTTTGGCGGAAAAATCGATGAAGAACGTCTGATTGGTAATCTTGCTGCCATCGCGAAGAAGCCAACTCCGAATCATCACGATCATAACGTCGGTCTCACATTTTCTCGTCGTCCAACGACGCCGAATGGACTTAGCGTAGAAAGCACCCAAATTATCGATCAATTTTGGCGGCGAGAGGTCGCAGGCCGAAAGATTCCTCAAATCGGCACTCGCGTGCGAGATCAGCGCAACGCCGATGTTCAAGTGAGTTTGTTGCCGCAGTCGACAAAGGGCGTGCCCATCACAGGACTTGGCACAAGTGGAGTAGTTTTGAACGATTTTTCTATCGAATTCGCTAGCTTCCGATCGCGCGAGAAGGGCGTGCGGATCGCAAATATAGCTCGTCCCGAGATAGGCGGTACACTCCAAAAATCTATTAGTTCGCTGTTGGCCCAAAAATGAGGGAAAACTGCACGGCGTCTCGAGGAGGTCCGTCTTCGTGGTCACGCGGAAGGATACCTGAGCTTGACCGATTGGCATGAGGAGAACGAAAAACGTGAGAATCTTCCACATTTTTTCCATTCGGCGACCCGAAGGACGCCAGCTGTCACAATTGCGGCAAATCAGTGGATGCGCGTGGAGGCACCGACCCGATTGCAGCACGCGGAAGCGAAACGAGCGATTCTGCACGCGCTATTGGAAATTGAGTTTTCGACGAAGAAAGCACACCAATGCAGAAGCGGAAGAGAATTTTCGATAACCTCGTTTTTAAATGCTAATTTCGGGGCAAACACTCCGTTTTACGTGGGCAATGGCGAGAAAAAGTGACATTTGATGATCGCGACAAAAACGTAGAACTTTTCTTTGCTGGCTTTGAAATATAGCGGTAGCCGCAATTTTCAAAAAAATTCAGCTTCATTTTACAATTTCGACTGAGAATTAAAAACCAAGTAAGCTTCTTCATTTCGACAATGCAAACACAGTTTATGTGTTTTATCTGGAGCTATGCCCGCCTTTGCAACTGATTTTAGGCCATGATTTTTTAGTGATGAAACATCGGCAACGAGACGAAAGTTTACTCATTTAGCCTCTGCCACTTTTTGTAAAAGGCTCGCTTATCACTCAAAAAAATGCTTTCTTTCACACCTGACTGAGAGAAACGCGGACGAAATTTTGCTTAATATCTTCGCTTTCTTTCTGATGTCGAAGAAGATTTTAGATCTACCACTTTTCTGGCCGAAGGGCAGCTAATTTTTCTCGTTTTATTTATCATAAATTTCACTTGGTCTCTGTATATTCCGCTTCAACCGCGAAGCCAGGATTTTTTCGACAAGGGGAAGACTCCGGATGACGAAGCCATCCGGCGGGGGTCCGGGGGGCGGAGCCACCCAGCGAGGGTTCTAGGGGCAGAGCCCCTAGAAACAGGGGTCCCGGGGTGTCACCTCCGAAAAAGTTTTGAAAAATACGCATGTGGAAGCGTTCATCTCCGTTAATTTTGGACGTTTTTTGCGGCTTAGCTTTTTAGTAACTAGATTAATTTTGGAAATTTTTTGAAAAAAAAAACACTTGTAAAAGCGTTTGTCTCCGTTATGTTTTGACACTTTTTCTTCGATTTCCCTGGACTGACTTTTTGGTAAGCGGTACCCTTTATCATTTTTCCCCGGTCGTCCGGTCGACGAGGGAGGGGAATTTTGGCTCCGCGGTTGTTTCTTTTATTCCGCCGTAAGCTTTCATGTCGAAACGAGTTAGGTGTACCACCGATCGCCTGAGGTCTGGAGGACAGCGTTTCAAGCACTCGAGTTATATACGATACACCGAACTTTGTTTATAGCGACGTGTAGAGACGGATCGAAAGCGTGTCGCACAGAAACTACCTAATCAAGCTTTATTGCTGCGATCTGCCTACGCAGGTTAATATTGAGCACACAACTAATAACAAACGCCAGTGAGCTAAAACTGGCAGGGACGTCACTAAAATCGTGCCGGACCGGCCTCTACGTTCGTTTCATCATTTTTCAACTCCATTCGGCTGTCAAACACTCGGTTCATCTTATAGCGGTTGCGTAGGCCAGCAAGCGCTACCGCGATGAAGTAGATTGGCACGTGGACAAAGGCCAGAATGCTACCGCCAAGCCAAAGACCTACGAAATAAGTTGATAAATTAATAAATCGATAAATATTCGAAATTATGTTCACCAATACTGCCACCGAACTGAACGAGCAGCGAGAGAATAGCCATCGAGATGATCTTCGTGATGTTCTCGTAGATGACCCCGTTAGGGCAGATATAGCCATTTGCGCCATTATGGTTCGCGAAAAATGAAAACGTTTTCGTCGTGCACGGTGGCGTCGTGCACGGTGGCGTCGTGCACGGTGGCGTAGTGCACGCGCTCTCACACTCACTTTTGATGGTGAAATCGGTGGTCGCTGCACCTGTGGCGGTTCCGTTAGAGTAGGTGAAGCGAGTTGTGCACGCGGAGAGTGAGCTTGACGCCGGCCAGAGCAGCGGCCAACATCCGCGCTGCGTTGCGATTGCTTGGGCGATGCATGCTAGCTGATATTGAAATTGCGTCGCGGAGACGCATGGTGCTCGACTGAGATTCTGCGCCGTGTAGACGGTTTCGAGGCGGGCATTGCAGCCGTTGATATCGTTAACACTGCCAGGTTTGATAGGCAAAATTTGCAGGTCGCGTTTCTACTTCAGCGCAAGCTCTTTTTTCGGGAAAAAAATTGAAAAAAATTCCCGCTCTCCTGGCTTTTGGGTCCAAACGAAACGGGGAAACTTTCTCCGGCCCCAGTACGAAACGGAAAACTTCTTGATGGCCGGAAAAAAATTCCGATTTTTTCCTGACCCATGTAAATTTTCTGAAAGTTTTGCATTTTTCGAAAAATGTTCACGATTTTGATTTAGTCAGTAAAATTTTGCTCGGCCTCTACGATGGGAACTGTTCGGGCTTCTGGACATCGAAAACAAGAAACAAGAAACAAAAATAAACGACATTATATTGTTTTGAGTGGGATGGAAGGAAAATCGAAAAAATTACTTTCTGGCGATGGCCGGAAACGGAGAGAAATGGAAAAGCTCAAAAATCGCCCTCCCAAAACCACTTCCGCTGGATACATGCGTCAGTGGGCCTAAAAGGAATGACCCCAAAGCGCGCGAAGCTGAAGGCACGCCTAGCAAATAAAAGAGTACCTATTAGATGCTCCCGTGTTTGCCGACGGGCTGCTAACCGGTATCCCGCTGACCATCGGCGCCGAACCGATAGCCGTCTTCATGAACACGTCCTGTGGGATCTTGTAGTCGAGAACGCCCTCGCCGTTGGTGACGTCGAAGAACAAGCTCAGATCTCTGAGCTTCTTGCCCAGCTGGTCGGCGACCGAGCTATCGATCGAAGCCATCTGCGCCGACATGAGCGACGTCGGCGACCACGTCGTCATGTAGTCGGCCGGATTGACGAACAGGTCCTTTCGTCGATCCTCGCGCAAAGCGTATCGAGCGGATCGCCGTGATACGGCGTCGGCCCGAACCAGACGACGTTCTCGCAGACGTCGATCACTTGGCTCAACGTGGGGTTACTCGAGAGGACGTCGGCGACGTTGTAGAAGACGCCAAGGTCCATTAGGTAGCAGACGAGGCTGGCGATCACCTTAGTGAGGGCAACATGTCGAAGTGGTTCGCCGAGTAGTAGGAAGCCATCGCGTCGAGACGAAGGCGTTGTTGAAGCTGTTGTAGCCGGTGAGTCAGGACGCGAACACGATGAGATCGAGATCGAAGTCCATCATCTCGGCGACGAGGATGTACGAGGCGGCGATTATCGATCGATCGATGTTCGCGTTCTTCGCCGCCGAGATGCTGCCACTCTTGAGGGTGTTCGGCTGATTGCCTGCGGCGAACTGCTGAAAGACTTGCGCAGCTACGCAGAGTACGCCACGCAGCCAGACTGGTGCATAAGCAGTGGAAAGGGGTCTGGCAGAAAGCGGCGCTATGCGTAAAAGAGAGCCAATGTTAGTGTTATAACGATTGAGTGGGGGCCAGAAAAGCGAAGTTTCCGTCGAGCACATGATTTGCACACCTGCGTCCCAGGTACTTTCCAAAATCCGAACGCATGACCATGCACGCCTGGGTCACATTTGCCGGAAGGAGAGAAGACCGTTATGGGCTGTGGAATCGCAGATGAGACTTGTTTTTTAGCCAATTTAGCTCAATTTTTGTTTTTCTATGGTAATCGACTACGGTGAGTCGATGTGGGTGCAAAAAAATTTGATCCGACAACTCGTTTCCGGTCAAAACCGGTCTTCTATTATGCGCACCTTTCCAACATGCCGATGGGTTTTTCGCTCGCACGAGAGCGCCAAAACCACTTTTCGGAGACAAGTAGGCAAGAATACACGTTACGGCAAAGCAATCGACAACTGAACGCAAAGCGAATGCTCTGCGCTCTTCAACGAAGTGTCACGTGACCGCCGCTTTGCTGAGAAACATTTTCATGTGATGTGAACTCGAGAATTCGGAACGCATACGACAGCGAAAATCGGTCACGTGACAAATCAATCTTTATAGTCATCACAGCTTGGGGCGGTCCGGGGGAAACCCCCGCCGGCACGCTTAGGACAACTAGACACCTTCGCGATAGGACTCTTCTTAGTTTGCCCGCCCGTTCGACCCTCATTGGTCCTTCCCCCAATTCTTTATATTTATCCCAAGTTGGGGGTGCGGGGGGCGAAGCCCCCCCCCCGCCTCTAGGCTTAAGACAAGTGTAGACGTTCGCGGAGAACTCCCGTTAGTTTGCCCGCCCGTTTGACCTCGTTCGTCTTTCCCTTCAATTCTTTATACTTATCCCAGGTTTGGGGGTGCGGGGGCAAAAGCCCCCCGCTTCCAGGCTTAGGACAAGTGTAGACGTTCGCGGAGGACTCCCGTAATTTGCGTGCTGAGTTCGACCCTCGTTGATCCTTCCCCCCAATTTTTCATAATTATCTCAGGCTGGGGCTAGGCTCAGGCTATTATTAATTATCTCAAATCTTTAACTACGCCTTGGCCTGATCACGCACACACAAGTTTAACCAACTGCGCCAAGTTTGCTTCGAGTCAAAATACCCTAAACTTGCATGGTAGTGGATTTAATGGATGGGCATTATCGGGATGTATAGACCCGCGGGCCCACTTACAAACTCGAAACTTTCTTTTGACCGAGGTACTTTCAGTAAAATTTCAGCCCGCTAGCTGCATCACTTCGAAAGTTATCGTGCAAACAGACACACAGACATTCGGACGCAAGCACCGCCGCAACAGAACACAGACGTTTGTCAGTGGCCCTAAAACGGCATCTCGATCAGTAGCTCATAGCTTGCGATAATCGAGTGACACACAGACGGAGACACAAAAGTCATCGCATAAAGCTCCACTACGCTTTGCGGAATGAACCTAAAAACTAAGCGTGTGATACAAAGTGTTTCGGTAGTAGACTGAAAACTACGCTAATGTATTTGCCATATCTGCATATTTTCAACGCTAAAATCCACGTATCGTGTTGACGTCGTTGCACTTCAGCGGATACGTGGAACGAATTTGCGCGTTATCAACGGTCGCGACAGTCTGTTCCTCCTTGTTCGTCTGGCAACCGACGCAGATCCAGAGCCACTTGAGTGAATGGACGCCGACGTGCGCAAATGCTAGCAGGCTGCCGCCGAACCAAAGCCCAATGATACCGCCAAAGTTAGCGAGAAAATCCGATAGTTCCATTGAGAGCTTTTCGGTAAATTGCGAGTACGAGAACTTGGGAATCGCTATCGACAGACACGTCGCGTTCGTCGGGCACGTCGCCTGGCCGCTGCTCATGTCGCTGTTGTAGTACGTGCCGAGCGTGGGAACGAACGTGTAGCTGTAGGTGGTGCAATCGCGAACGCACGCGTTCTCGCATTGAAGCGTGGGAAACTCCTCGCTGCTCGTCTTGTTCCAGTCGAGACACTCCGATTGGGGAACAGTTTGATTGACGGCGTTGGGCGGTTGGCCGCTGACGCAAATGCTGGCATTGTTCGGTGCGAGATAGAAGTAGATCAACGGCCAACAGCCGCATCGATTGATCATATACGTGGTGCGACAGAGAACGCGACAGTCGAACGCCGTCGGCGGATGTTCGCTGCACGGGTTGTTCGCCGAGTCGTAGACGGTGAAGTAGCCGTCGAGGTAGGCGTAGGTGCCTCGCGCCTGCTGGAAGGTGACGATCGCCTCCGAGTCGGCGCTTCCGTCGTCGAGAAAGGGCCGCCCGAGCAGGTTGAAATGCACGTGCATCGCCTCGGGCATGTACGCGCCGGGCGATTGGTAGATCGACTGAAGATTGGCGCCGTAGAGAAGATCCTGCTGGACGACGATCCAGAGCGTGTCGGCCGGCGTTGAGAAGGTGATCCCGCTACTCTCGTTGATTGCCGCACAGACGATATCGTAGGACGCGACGGACGAGCCGATGTAAGTGATCGAGTCACGTGAGTAGGAGACGTTGACGGACATCGTTGGCTGTGTCGAGCTACCCTTTCCGTTGACCTTCTTGCTCGACGTCAGCTTGAGCTGGACGTTCATCGCGGCGAAGATGCACGCGCCAAGCGTTTGCGCGAGTTCGACCAAATCGACGTCGTTTTCGAAGAGTAGCTCGTAGAGCCCCTCGAGCACGCTGTTATTGACTTGAGTCGCGAACGTTGATGGACTCCAGGTGTATTGTTGGCTGGCCCACGTCGCGCTCATGAGGTCGAACGCGGAGAAGTATTCGGTGTACTCGAGCAGAGTGATTGCGCTAATCATGTGATAGCTGAGCGCGATTGCGTCCGCGCTGAGAGCACAGCTGAACTCGGACGTTACGCTGTTGACGTTCGCGACGATCTCGTCGGTCATCTGGCTCACATTGACGTCCGGCGACAGCGGCAGAAGGTAGGGAGCTATCTCCACGCAGAGTGTCGCGCTCGGGATGCTAATCGTATCGTTTGCTACGGTGGTAACGAGCGTCGACGTAGGTTCGTTGCTGTAGTTCGTGTAGAGGATGGCGATGTCGTAGATCGCGACGCCGAAACAGACGCCGACGAAGAGACACCAGACGAGTGTCTCGAGGATCCAGCGAGAACGCGATGCGTGTCCAAAACCGTGCATCATCGTCTCGTCGCAGAAGCTTCGAAACGATTCGCCCACCTTTGTGGAGAAGTTTGGTCTCGTCATTTATGCAGCTTTTTGACAATCTGCAACAAAGTATTCATTTAATATCTTCGAACGCTTAGTGCTTCTAGTGCAGCCTCAGCCGGCCATCATTTGCATATTTTCTGCAGGAAAGTGGTGACGTCAGCAGTCCGAACGTTTGCATTCTGTCCGCCAACTGTGAACATTTCAGATAAAATACAAAGGCAAGCAGTGAAACAATACATCGGCGTTCGATCGTTTTTTTCAGAGCGAGGCGTCAACATCACGCAAAATGATTGTGTGGTAACGAACCTAGGTACCGGTGCACAATGGAAGTGCAGTTAATCTAGCTAGAGTGGCGAGCGCTCCTAGACTGGCGTCACATGGATGGAGACCTATTTGCAACCCATGAGCTGCTAAGGCATCATGACGATGTTGCTCAGCAGCAGCAAATGCGATCAGCTATTTAAATCCGCTGTTTACACCTTTTTCCTTTAAATTATCAACGAGGCAATAATTTTGACTTGTCAAAAAAATTATTCTTTAATGCTTTACGAGAGTCAACTTACTAAAAAACAGAAACGAAAAGTGGTTTCAGTGAAAAATACGATTGGAAATATTGTAAGCTAACAACTACTCAGTACGTACAAAATTAGGCGTTAGGTTAAGCGGATTTTCGTACTTCTCGCCGGGAGATTGTCCTGTCGTTACGACGTTGTTCGTACTTCATCCATTTCTTCTGGAATTTCTTATTCGCGTGACGAACAAATTGGATGTATCGATCCTCGAGGGCCAGTGATGCAACGTGTGCCAGTGGGCCTGAAATCACTTACGATAAAACCATCGATGACAGTGAGTTTTAAAGCACCCTTGCCTAGATTATTTTCACCAAGTTTCAGCCAAACCGGGCAAGGAAATTTCAAGTTATTCAGAAAACAGTCAAATTTCACATGGCAGTGGGCTACCGGATCGGCGTGCTCGGGCTATATTAAGCCCGGGCCCATCTTCAAATTGTCCGTACTCTTGGACTAAGGTAACTCCACGCAAAAATAGGCTAACTGCTTGCTTATTACCTGAGTTATCATGCTGGCAGGCAGACAAAGAGACAGGCACACACACGCACGACACCCCCCCCCCCCCGATTGCATAAGGTCACTGACGGGTAGTGTCGGTGGCCCTAAAAACGGATAAAAATTTTTCGGAAAATCTTGTGCAGATAAACCCTCGGAAAAAATTTTGCTCGGGAATATTTACCCGAATGAACTTGGAGTTTTAGGCCCACTGACACACGTCAGTGAGACTATCGTTGCGCGACACGTCTGTCTGTGTGTATGTTAGCACGATAACTTCGAAATAAATGGCTGGCGGGCTGAAATTTTGTACGGAGGTACTTTCGGACAAACCCAGCTTCAGTTTCGTATATAGGCCTCTGTGGCTTAATACTCTGGCACCAAGGGCCAAAAATGATCAAAAACCAGTGATACGATACAGATGCCATTTTCACCATTTTGGGTCGCGAAGCCTTTGTTGTGCACGGTGGCGTCGTACCCGTGGTCTCGCACTGACTTCTGACAGCTGTCGGGTCTGGCGACGACGTACGGCTGATACTACAATTGGAATAGCTAAATCGACCAGTGCAGGCGCTGAGCGAGCCTGACATCGGCTAGATCCACTTGTACGCCAAAGGCCAACATCTATGCTTCGTTGCCGTCGTTTGGGTGATGCACGCCATTGAGCACTGGAATTGCGTTTGAGCGACGCACGGCACTCGGTTGAGGTTTTGCGCGGTGTAGACGCTTTCGAGGTAAACGTTAATCCGTTGATTTCGTTGGCGCTGCAATCAGACCGAGTACATTAGCTTGCAACGCTCAAAAATAAGGATTCGTCTCATTTTGAAACTTCTTCTTGCTCACTGATATCTTCCAGCGAGGCGTGGCGACCATTATGACCGAACGCTTCTCTTCCTTTCGGGAGGCGAAATCGGTGCGTTCGCTCTTTTCACGATGTCGCGCCAAATGGTACTATTAGGCCACAGGCGTCTGGCTCTGTCAATCGTTAGGCTGTGTTCGAACGCACGAGTAAATGTGCCACTCGTGCTACGAATAAAATAGCCTTATTCGTATGACCTTGTTCGAACCTGCCAATTGTTTACGGGTGGTGCAGTTTTTATTCGTACGCTATCCGTACCGAGCTGGTACGGGCTCAACTTTCCACGAATA
>JAQGBB010000778.1:0-16595 GCA_034691745.1 Prismatolaimus dolichurus
TTTGTAAAAAGTCGATAGGTTACTGGATACCTATATTCTGCAGCTCCTTGTAGCAGTAAGTGCAAAAATGATACTTGAAAACAATTATGGGAAGGCTACTTTTGTTCGTGACATCATTTTTGGAGGTCCACCTAAGTGGACGTCCGCAGGAGGGGGAGGAGGGGAGGGTCGAGCGAAAACGGACATTTGCGGACAAGGGGGGGAGGGGGGGGGGCAAAAAAATCAAATTTTTTGCGGACGTCTTTTATGGAAAGCCCCTAGGGCGCGCAATACAACATATCGATGAGTTTGCCGTAATGCAGAAGGTGCAACCAGCAGCAGCAGCAGCGTGAGCGCAGCTGTGCGTTTTCAATTGAAAAGCGTCGAAAAATCTGTTCCAGAAATTCCTCTGCCGGCAACGTCTAACTATTCCTATCTACGCAATCATAAAAACAATTATGCCCTAGTATATGGAAAAAGGGTTTCAAAATTCTACGTTGCCTGGCGCTCCCAGCAATCGGGAGACAGACACACAGAGTCACGCACTAGTGGGCCCAACACCTATATTTTTCCCAGATTTCAATCCGCCGCTTGACGTCGGCTGGGCTGTCTCGCGAGGGTCGGACTGATAAAATGCAGCAGTACGTCGGGCAAACCAGACAGTCAACTGTATATTAAGCAGTACGATAAGGAGTATATTAAGCAGACAGCAGAACAAGTATTGATAATAAAAAAGCCAAAGTCGCTAAATTTGCTTCCTTGACAAATCACAATTCCCCATGCCATGCCAGTCTATGCCATGCGCTAATCCACGGTCAACGGTGGCTTGGGTGCGACAACAAACTGTTTTGTCGGCGACTAAACAGCAAACTGTTTTAAATCGATAATTTCCGGCATCGAATCGCAATCCAAAATAACAACGACATCCAAATTCTACAATAGATTTCTGTCAAATCGAATCAAATTTGCAGTTGGTCGTTGACCGACGAATATGTTGGCATTTCACTGCCAAACTAAAGGGACGAGTGAGTTTGAAACAGGAAATCAAATAAAAATGCCACGAAACGTCGTAGTAAACAAAACAAGAAAAAGGTTTGACAATACAGCTATTTTGGCCCAATATCGAGCTGTCACAGTAAGGCTAAACAGAAATTAAGTTGTGGGGTACCTATTTTGTTGAGTCTGACTCTAAATGGGCCGAGGAGTGCCATTCGCACTCGACTGAACGGATCGGGCTGCACGAGGGCTCGTGTAAAAGCTGGAGCTCTAAGCTACACGTGATACAACGGTCGACCGTACATTCGCACAGGCACCGAAGTACGGGCACGATGAAGCTTGAAAAAAGGTTTCTGTAAACTCGAAAATTTCTACTATCAGTCGGAACTCAGACATAGTTGTATTGTCGAACCTTCTCCTTGTTTTGTTCACATTTTACGACGTTTCGTGTCATTTTTATTTGGTTTCCTGTTTCAAACTCACTGATCCCTTTAGTTTGCAGTTAAATGCTAACATATTCGTCGGTCAACGACGAACTGCAAATTTGATTCGACGGAAATCGATTTGTGCGCAACACCGATTGTTTGTAACAAGGCTGTAGTCGAAGGTTATCGGTCCATTCATGACATCTCAGCCACGGGACTAGGCGCTGTATCGCTTCCATGATGAAGTTGATAAATAGCAGTTTGGGAAGATTTTACACCTCCAATTTTGTATCGCGATTTACCAAAAAGTTCGAGTCTCCAAGGAGAGCCAAATGCGACGTGGTCTTTGGTCGGACAGCTTCGAAGAAAATGCCTCACTTTGGCTACGGAGACTTGATTTTTGCGCGAGCGAAAAAAGGATGCTAGCTGTTTGGACAAAAATCTGCCCCTCTTCCCCTGCTCCCCTCTTCCGCGTCGAAAAATCGAAAGTTAGTGTACGTCAAGAGGATTATAGCGCATTATGTTCCATGTGTTCCAGAGGGCTCCAAGCTATTTCCGAACACAACGAAAAATCTGCATGCGTTTTTTTTTCACTCATGCCGGATGCTCTTCGCCTCGCCGATCTATTGTCTAAGGAGGCGCGGGACTCTAGTGCGTATGAATCCATCAGCGGAAGGATTTGGTTGAAGCTCGATACGCTAGGTGCTAACGCCACCCGGCTGACTTCAGTTCTGTTCTTTATACAGTGTTTAGTTAAGAAGCAAAGGTGGAAACTTGCAAGCACTTGAACAAAACTTGCATAGAAGATGTGTATTCATTTGGTAACGAATGACGCACTTACGTCTGCGTCTATGCTGCGAGTTTTAGCTGTGGTCGCTTTCTGGTTTTCTAAATCAGAATAAAGTATTTCGCCACCCCATTAGCTCATTTCTGAATCACTTTTAACTCGAAGAGCAGATAGAGAAAAAGATTAACAACTTCTCCGCTCGTGTTAGCATGATTACACAGAAACGGAAATCGGGGGTCAACCGTCGTCGACGCAGTCCCGTAAGGGCGGTCGAATCGGCTTTGCCTATCTGCAGTGTCTATTCTCACCAGTACAAAATTCGCAGAGCACTTTCGATACTGCTGCCCACAAACATTCGTAAAACACTCATGAAAAGCTCGTGGAACACCCCTAGCAGAACACTCGTGAAACATTCTCAAATATGCATGAACACTCATGAAACACTTGCAGATAGCTAGAGGAAAAGCATAAAAAAACTGATTTAGATACTAACACACTACATCGGCTTTGGATAATACTTCAAGCGCCTTTGCTTAAACTGCGTGTTATTGACATTGCAGTTAAGCATGCCGAGTGGCGACTCGTCTTCGTCGGGGTAATAGACGATCCTTGCGATTCCCGCCGCATTGCTATCCCCATTCACGAGGGGCTCAGCACTACAGTTCTTCTCCGAGTAGCATGAGATAGTGAACGCTCCCGGAGATTTCTCCTTATCTCCGGTTGGCTCTGGAAACGCGAGTCTGAGAAGGAAGACGACGATATGGAAGAGTGCGAGGAAGCTCGCGCCAAGCCAGATGCCTAGGATTCCGCCGAGGTTCGAGATCAGCGTTTGCCAGTCCATGACTAGAAATTCCTGAAAATATAAACCAAGAACAAGCAAGCATAAAATTTTACAATAAATGAAAGTTTGCAGTAAAATAACAAATAAATAAACTAGTTGATGGCACAGATAGTAGAAAATATATAACAAATACGTAAATAAATAATATTTTAAAAATAAATAATACAAATAGTTTAAAAAATAAAATAAAAAATGTATTAAAATAATAAATATTAAATAAATAAAATTTTTGATCTACAATGATTAAGAGATTAAATATAGTTTAAATACACCATATATTCTGACACGGAAATTCCGTATCCGTTACCTCAAAAAATGGATAAAGAAATCTATTGACTTCGATTTGAATCTGGAAGAAAATCAATTACAAAATTTTATAAGCTGATAAAATTTTCACTAACCGTTAGTCACTTACAAACGTTTCATTGGGATGAGTAATCTGCGGATTTTGCGCATCTTGAACCTTGAACCCATAGATCTTATCATCGCATGATCGTAAACACTTGCTAAAGCACTGCACATCCAGGTCGAATGCAAGCGTAATGTTGATGCATTGATCATGCGTAATATGTGGAATATTGAAATCGTTAAACGGATCCTTCGCCTCAGCGATTGCCTCGGGGCTAACTTGTGCGCAGAACGGATACATCGGGTTACGTGATGAAAGTTCGAAGTACGATAGTGGCCAACAATCGCAGTTCTTCGCGATGTACTTTGCCCGGCACGTTGTTCGGCAGTCGAGAAAGGGAACGTCATTTGTGCACGGATGATGCACCAGATCAATTGATCGATAGTGACCCTGAACCTCGAGGCCGACACTAAGCTTGTTCCGGAACGGCATGACGAGAACGTTTTGTGTCGACGCCGTGACGACTCGATCGCCCGAAAAGTCCAGATAGGCGTTTTCGGCGAAAACCTTTGAAAAGATTAAGTAGTAAAATTTAAAGTGAGAATTTTAGATCCAAATGACGTCAGAAAAAAGGGCTCCACAAAAATAATTTCATTGACAGCCTGATTTGAAATATTTGACAAAAAAATAAAAAATATTCTTAAAGTATTTTTATTTTATTTTTTTTTAAATTTTCTTCAAAGAATTGGTTGAAATGATTTAAATTTTTGTGGAATTTTTTAATCAAATATTTTTCAATTTTAAACGAAATCGCGAAAGTCAAGCATTTTTTATTTCACTATTTACGTCTAATTTATGGCTGACCTCTTGCATATTAATATTTCGCGGGTAGATATTTTCTGGCACCATTCGAATCGTCGAAAAGTCAGCGGGATAGTCGTAGCTGAGGAAAAATTCCTCATCCAGCTTCATGCAGAGGAGATCCTTCGACGTGAACAGCGGCGCACATCCCAGCCACGTGACCAGGTCCGCCTTACACGGCGAAGCAGCATAAGAGTCGAACCACTTCCCGTTAAACCTCATTGCCTCGATCGCGACGTTCATCTGCCGACAAATGAGGGCGCCGGTCACTTGCAGAAGAGAGCTGAAGTCGACGCGCCTCTGAATGAAGTACTTGTAGACGAGGTAGATCGAGAGCGACGTCTCGTTATCGGTGTGCCACATCTCATCACGGACAGTGCGAACACCCCACTGTTTATCGACTGGTTCCATCTCGAAGAAGATGGCGTTCTCGAGTCGGATGATGGTTGAGAGCATATTCGTAATCAAGGCTGTAAACGCCGTAAGTTCTGGCGAGAGAGGCCGATCGACCATGCTTGCAGAGGTGAGATTCTGGCGAACTTCGCTTCTCAGAAAATCGATAATATCGTCGTAGATATCGAAATGATCGAGAATCCGCTGCACTTCGGTGTGATTTCGGACGTCGATGATAAAGTCCATCGCATGCCCGTCGATGTCGATACAGAGCGTTGCGTCGTGAAAGTGCATGCTCGTGTTGTGCCTTACCGTAACCTTCGTCGATGTGGGCTGAAGGGTGTACTGATGAATGGTTTGTGCACAGTCCTTCGTCGTTAACGCAATCATGAGGACGATGAGGAAGAACCAGACGCTTTTCTCGACCCGCGTCGACGAGTGCTGGATAAACTGGAAGCCCTGGACGCCGGTCAGCTGTGAGAAGCTGCTGAAGTGCTTCTTTGCTTTTTCGAAGAGGGTTTCGCTTTTTCCGACCATGTTTGCGGTGCGAGGAGAAAAGTGAACAGCAGCTGAACGAGGTGGTTGACTTAGCAAGGAGATTAGCTTCAGCTTACAACTTTGCTTTGGATTTAGCAAGAAGATATTTCAGGACGGCAAACAGCTGAAGGTTTGACCAATTTTTCATCAAATGCGTAAACGGAAAGCCAACAGGAATTACGTAATGATGTGGTTTGCATTGTGTGCCATTTAGCTGCCTATGCAAGAAAAGAGCGTCGGTCTTGTTGATTCCCCTAACCTCTAACAGACAGCGGTGAAAGAGATCGCAAAAATCTTGTCTGGAGCCTGAGAACGCAGCATTACGTATCGATGTTTTCGCGGGCACGCCAGCACGCCACTCGTACGGCTGATCAACAGGTAGTTTACTTTAGCACTCAAGTTTGTGGAGATGCCGAAAATCCGGGATTATAGCAGTTTAATGCTATTTGAGAAAAATCGCACAAGTTTTAGAAAAGGATTCGAAAATAGCGTCTTGTGGGGTCGAGGAAACAAGCGGAGTTGTGAACAAGTTTCGTCGGTGTTATTCTCGACAAAATTTCGTTTGCAATGATTTTGTTGTTTCGAATTCATTCGAAAAGCTTTAAAGCTGTGTATTTTTGTTGCAGCGTAAAAAAGTTAACTTAAACAAACGGCAAACTCGATCGAAATTAAGTTAGACGTGGCATTGAAAGCAGAAGGGATATAGACGTCCATCTTTGGGCCATTATATTTTTACAAATGGCAGCACTTGCGTTTTTCTTAAAAGCTTAAAGTCAAAATTCGTGGAAACAGGAGCAAGGATGTGTGCTATTAATTGTTTTTGGTTTTTACTTATCTAAACATCGATGTGAAAACTCTGGTTTGGTATAAAAAGTAACAAGTCTAGAAATTTCGCACGTTGCGCGTAATTTCGTGGTTAGCCATAAATACCTTGAAACCATCGATAGCACACCTGACTGGTCTATGTTAGGAAACCAGCAAATACTGTCAAGAACAACCACAGTGCGAAGGCAAACGTCTGCAGCGAAATTCATCGGCAACAACTGACCGAAGAAAAAGAAGAAGGATGAGTGCAGAAGCGTTTCGTCGTAGATTACTTTTGGTAATGGCTTTTGTGGATCAAATTTTAGCCGTGGAGCAAGCGTGTCTGTCTTCAACATGAAAGCAAAAAGCCTACCAGGGCGCCATTCTCACGGAGATATCATACACAGCATTTAAGCCAGTCGAATGTATCGATCTTCGAGGCCCAGTGACGCAAGTGCGCAAGTGGACCTGAAATTAACTTATGACAAAACGACCTATGGCATTTCGTTAAAGATAGTTGCGACTGGACTGCAGTGTGCACACCAAATTTTAGACGAGTTTGCCTTTGTCGAGCTATCAACCAAAGAAGCTAACATATTTCGTGCAAGTGGGCCTGAAACCACCGATGCCAAAACCGAGTGATGAAAACGCACAACACTACATCACGATTTCAGCCAAGGACGTCGCACTGCAACAAAATTTCGGTTAAGTTCGTCGAAACAAACCGCAGTTACGTGGAAAACACTATTTTTACCTTCAATCGTTTGATTCAGAATTTTAAAATTAGCAGGTCGTGTAAAGCAAGCTACCAACTCAGACCTGCCTGCCGAGCCCGAGGTGCGAAACTGGGAAATTTCAGCCCGCCAGCTTGCTTCTTGCGAGCGCTATCGTGCACACACGACCAATATCGATAGGTGGTTCCAAACTCTTACCGGTTCTGGGTCCAGGTCGGGCTACAAGTAAATCCGCAACGCCGAAAAATGCAACTTCTGGAACATGTTCTTGAAATGTTACAGTCCGATGGCCATACATTCTTCTTTAGACACCGAATCAAGCATCGTACACCTTTGGCAGAGAGAAAAAACAAGTTTGTGTGCGGCCGGGGATCGTCAGTGCATCGTCTCACGAACGATTTTGAACACGATATTGGTCGGCAGCAGGAAACATTTTTTTGTTGCCTTTTTCATTCAGTTTTACCGAACTGTGAAGGCGGGTCTGCACGACTACGATGGTCTCTTGGGTCGCAAAAAGGTGAAGAGCAGGAGGCAAAGACTTTTCCGTCGCGAAAACACGGGTGGTTTTCCAGTTATATTATACGATCTGGGCGTGGTCAACCACGGCCAAACTTTTGCGCAGTAGAGTAGTAGTGAACATGCTACGTAGTCAATTTCTAGTCTAATCTAACACCTGAACGTTTGCTAGATGAGGCGACTTTCAGTGGGCATTCGTGCATCCGTTTGATTCCTTTGAATTTGCTTTATAAATGTGCGATTTTTTCTCCGATGAGCCATGGTTTATGTAGCATCTTATGTCCGCATTTCAACCGTTTCCATCCATCGTTTGGCTTATTACTTGTGCATTATCAGCATCATATCATGACTTTTGAAAGTGGGAAAAATTGAGAAAAAATCGATCAAATTTTGGGGCACGAATTTTTATCACTAGTTGGGATAAACTTAGAACAACTCAAAGTGGAATAAACTGTACAAACCTTAGGCGGGTGGAAACGTGAAACACATTTGGCCCAAATACGAGTATGAGGCAAAGACCGAGCTGACTCAATTTTAGACTACAATGGGCCCAGAGATAAAATGAGAAAAAATTCTTTACCTCGCATACGTAGAACGACCCAACTGACCAACCCTATAAAATACATAGAAAAAATTCATAGAAGCTGGCATTTTTATTCCGGCGTATTTTGGTGTTTTTGTATAATTCATACGCTTCCTTACAAAAATATCAATGCGCAATTCCTATCATTCGAGCTAAATTAGCGGGTTTCCCAATGAAAATCGCACCAATTGGGCGCCCATCCGTTGAACTCGACTGCGGATCATTAAAACCAATGCATGATAACATATCTAAGCTGTCCACGATCCCACAAGGATCGTATTGACCGATGAATTTTAACTTTGGCGTTGTGGGTAGCCATTAATGGAATTTTAATTCATCTGTTTAACGTCCGGAGGACTGGTTGACGAAAGATGATAGCTGGCAGCAAAGTGGATTGCGAATGTGTTATGTGAAGCTGTGATGAACAGGATGTCAACTGAATTTGACACGAAACGTCAGGTTAGTGTACAATGTATTGCATAAAAGGCTTTACCAAGTTCTATCGACAAGCTAAAGCTTTTAGGCCCACTCACGCACATGAGTATACCTTATGTGGTGGGCCGTGCCTGTATGCGTGTGAGCACCCCAGTGATCGCGGGTTCAGGTCCCCCCAGCCCATTTTTTTGCGCTTTTCCTGCTGTTGCATGGAGCTCAGAAAATTTAAGTTAGATGTTGAAAACTGATTTGTAGACGCAGAAACCTAACTCTGCGTGAGGGGTCCTTCTAGAATCGGTTCCGTCCGACTCGTTTCTGTTATATGAAGACAGCGTATTTTCTTCTTATCGTATAGCAGTCGTCACTGAATGGATAACATGAGCTCGCTCGATGTTATATCCATTGGCTTTTGGGAGAACTACGACAATCGGCCACACAACTACCGCTGCACATCCGAGTATCTCCAACTATTCTTTAATTGTTTCAACAATGGCAGCATCTACTCCTTTTGCATCGAGAAAGCTAGTGCAGCTTGCAACCGGCCTGGAGCCTACACGGAAATGGCAGTACACCTCCTTGCAGCGGTAAAGCTCGCAATCCCATCGATGAAGCTAAGATATGTTGCACTGCACACTAAGAACTGGACATGGTCAACCACGGCGAGTTATCTGCAAAGTGGAGTAGTGGACCTGTTCGCCGATCATTATTATCAAACACCTGAACGTCTGCTAACTGGGACGGCGTTCGCGGCAATACAGCAGTGTGATTCCTGGGGGTTTGTTTCACAAACGAATGAGTTCTTTTCCACCGATCCATCCTTCTTATCGCATCTGCTGTCCGTATTTCAACCGTTTGAAGGCACTGTTTGGGTTGCCTTCATACTCGCAACCATACTCTGCGGCGGCACTTACTGCATAATCGTCTTCGGTTTGAAACAGGCTAAAGGAGAACATTGGCTCGTTACATTCGCTAGCAGACTACGCGAGGGTGTCTGGCAATCTATTGCTCATGCTGCTTCGAACACGTTCGACAGCGGTGGGAACGTGTTTGTTAAGTCTCGCTCGTATTTCCTGTTGGCCACTCTCTGGATCTACTTTGCGTTCCTCCTCGAGAATCTCTACTCGTCGCTTGTGACTCGCTCACTGATTGTCCCCGTCGAAAGGAAAGCCGCATTCCGTAGTAGTGACGATCTTGCGGAACTTATTGTAAACCGTGGTTACCGTCTCGTGGCTTCAGATGCAGATACAGTGACCTCTTTTGCCGAACAGCAGCGGCTGCACGTTCAGCAGCGAATGTTAAATGCCTTGCATCGGCAATCAGTAGATATAGCTGAAAACATCTTTGACTATCTAATACGCGGAGATAAGCGTGTCGCGATCACCGATCAGCCATCGTTTGCCAGTGCGATGCTGGAAAACAGTTCGTTGTCTAATATGTTCACGTATCAACCGGACGAGAGCTTTCCCCATCTTCAGTGCGCGTTCGCAGTTAATCGCCGCAAGAGCAAATTCGTGGAGGAGCTAAACCGAGCGTTAATTCTCAGTGAACCAGTGTTAGAAATGATCAGAGCGCGGTATCGACTAACTACATACGACGCCAGTGGCAGTATAACGTCGGCAAAAAAAGAAGGCGATCTCGTGTCTGTCGCCGACATCAGCGGTCCTTTGATTTTTCTGACTTTCGGTCTGCTGTTTTGTGTATGCGCTCTTCTGGCAGAGCGCCTGTTCAATCGAGAACGGTCTGATCCAGCGTTTCTGGCAAATGGAGCTCCGGAAGGCCACTGCTCTTCAGCCAAGTCTGTGTGCTTTCCAAGAACAAAATCTCAACATGAAGAACGGACGCATAGCGCCCGCCCAGAGATTCACGTTTACTTTCCCAGTGAAAATCCAACTAGAAACACCGGTCTTAGCTTTGAGCTCAAAAGAAAACTAGAGCAGCTACGAGTTGAAACCGACATATATTTCTATGAGCCCGATGTGAAAACATTTGTTGAGTAAAAAACTACTCGTTTCCGAGTTCTCTCCATGTGTAAATAGCATCTTTATCCCTTTTCAAGTGCGCTCAGCGTTCTTCAGTGCTAACGTAGCACACCTATACATTGCTTCATCGCTTAAAATCTGCACGATTCGGAAGACGCAGAGTGAGCCGGAAACGTTATTGCTACGACACGAAAATGAAGCGAATGGAACTGTGGAACTCACGGTCTCGTAGTAGAGGAACTGTGGAACTCACGGTCTCGTAGTAGAGGAACTGGAACTCACGGTCTCGTAGTAGAGAAACTGGAACTCACGGTCTCGTAGTAGAGGAACTGTGGAACTCACGGTCTTGTAGTACTGCAGCGAATACGCGTTTGCCGCTTGAGCAAGTTTGCGTTTTCTGTGGCTGCTTCTTGCTGGCATTCTTCATTATTAGAGTGAACGTGCTTTTTCGCTGTCTGGGTGGGCGTGTACAAACAGTTCGCATTTAAACCTTGGGCCATTCTTCATCGGAACATGCGTAGTGCATCTACAGCAAAGCCACGCGCATGCAGTGGAAACGAATAGCGCGACAACGGCGTTGCTGTGTTAGCAGTGTAAAAATTTTGCGGGTCCTAGAACATTTGGCCATGTTTATTCTAAAAGTACCTCTCCGAGAATCACGTGTAGCATGTAAACGCGTCGTCAGGTCAAAACGCGTTTCGCAGCAAAAATGTTCCCGACAGGTCGCAGATTACGCCCGCGTGCCAGGTGTAATGTAGCTTTTCGATTGAAGGTTTGGTGAGCTGCACCGCGAACACATGTTTTCTACCAATTTTTTCTCAAGTAAAGCAGGCTGTGAGCGGAGTTTCGTGGCCTCTACTAGTCAAATTTTGGCCTGCGATAGGTCCACTAGGACCAGAATTGAACGTAAAATTGATTGGCGTTGCCAGATTTGGCAACATACAGCTCTTTATGACACTTTTTCCCGAGTCCCCTGGGCCCCGACACAAGATAGTGCTTTTTCACCGAGTCCTGTATGTCAGGACCCACCATTTTCGGAGCATGTCCATATAGGGACCCAGATGGGTCCCAGGGCTAAAGACCTATAACATTGCAGACAGCCGGGTTCCCTGACTGCTTTTTAGGGTTAATTACGTCCTAGAATAGCACATTTTTACGAGAACATGTGTATTCTTGCTTAACCAAATCGACGATACCCTCATCGCATTAAAGTGCTTGCGGAAATACAACGAGTCCATCAAAAAAACGGCAAAAATAGCCGGTGTATAAAGCCAGTAGTCAATGTGAAAAAATTTGCAAAAATTCAATTTTTTGAGTTTTTGGCTAAAAAAATTCGAATTTAGTTTTCGAATTTGTTTCGAATACCACAAATATTCGAATCGACTCGAATTGATTAAAAAATCGAAAATTTTCTAATCGAATAGTGAAAAATTCATGTTTTCGAATATTTTTAACAGTTGGAAAAAATAATGTTTTAATAGTTCAAATAGTTCGAAAAAATTCGTTGCAACCCTGCTGTAGAAAGCGTGCAATTCGGCCAAAGCATACATAGTTTTGCGTGGTACACATTTGATGTCAATTTTTTCCGACCCTCCTCCTCGTCAGAAATCGTCAGTTTTTTGTCACCCTTCCGCCTTCCTCCGAGCTGAAGTCAGTTGTGCACGGCCCCTGCTGCTAGTAGGCGGGAAGCTTATTCGAGCTGACCACATCCTCGTAGCTATTGAACGCCGACTCGGGCCCGAATCGCACCGCGTTCGAGAAGTACGAACTGCACCAGACGGACTGACACGTGGCCGTCTTGGCCGTCATCATCGCCATCTTCGCCGGCATGACGGCGCCAAAGTCGAGGCTCCTATTCTGAACGCTGGCGCCGATCTGACCGATATTCCAAACCATCCGGTTGAAGAGCGCGACGATCATGTCTTCCACGTTGTACTGACCGGCACCCGGGATCTCGAACGTCTCGCAGGCAAAATCGCGAAAAATGTTCACCTTCGCGCCGCGCAACGCGTCGCGTCGGAGGACCACCGACGAGCCTTAGAGCAGCGCGCGAACTGCGCCGAGCGTTTCTGTCTAACACGAAACTCACGCCGAGTGCCCACTGGTCATCAAGTGCCCTCTGCCCAACATTTCGAAGAATTTGCCTCGAAATGCTAAGCTAAAGAAACGAAGCCTCGGTGAAGAATTTATTGAGAGTTTCCTCGATTTCAAGCGCTGTGCTTTTGTGGTGAGTAGCTAACAATCCTTCATCACTGTTATGTTTTATCTCATATTGCGTGGCATGGTCAAGAGCACACAAGAAGCGTATAAACATTGGCTTCGGCGGTGGGCGCAAAAAACGTCGTAAAAATGCAAAAGTTTTGGTCAGAAAACTGCGATTTTTTAATGATAGTAAAAAAGTCGAATTAAAATGAATTCAAAATTTACGAAAAGCAGAGTGGAATCGAATCGACTATGCCGCTGCAAATCCTGCTCAACTCAATTCGATTCATTTTGCCTATCGCTAATTTTGAGGCCCACTTACACGTAAGTGGAGCCTATTGCAATGCCCTTTGTCACTGTCTGCCTGTCCTCGACGCGTCGTTCTCGAGCTGGAGGAATTCAGGAGAGGGGGGACAAAAATTCAAATTTTATATGGAAGTTCCCCATCTGATAGAACGTGTAGATTACCCGTGAGCATTCACTTTTTGCCATTCTGGTCAAAATTAAAGCTTTTATGTCGTTAAGATTTGCAATTACGAAACACATCGCATTGGCGTGTCAGCTGAGTTTGAAAACGAAATCCGTTGAATGCTTGTATTTCCTTTTCGCGCCTTTTGTTGATTGGGAAGCTTCGAAATGAGATACGAAAGGCGTGCCTTGCTGTGATTCCCTAGGCGAATTATTTGAGCAAAATTTTCACACGAAGGGCACGATTCATCTCTCCCGTATAGCGATAATTCCCCGTGGCGTGGGATTATAGAGGCCTTTTCTGTGTCGGTGTTACCTGGAGCTCTTAGTCCAAAAACTCTTTTCGAGCGCAAAACACGGTTTTAGAAAAGGGACATTTGGTCAACCTACTGCCAAATCTCAACCTTTGCAGATCTAATATAGCGCAAGAAAGGCGCCAGCCGAACCATTCCAGCTTCTTACATTGCTTTGGGAATTTCGTTTCCGAGCGATAAATATAAAAGTTACGATTCGCGAAAAATCTCGAAACTATCGATCAAAATTAGTTTTTTCTCTGCAAAATATTTTTTGCAATTTTCCTACTAAACCGCCAAGTATGCTGTTCACAAAATTTGAGCCTAATCCGTTCACGCGGGTTCGAGTTATTCGCAAACAAATTTGCGTCATGTAGCAGTGGGCCTGAAACCACCTTTGACAAAATTTGCTTCTAGTGACAGCGCGCGCAGCACATCACCGAACCCACAAATTTTGAGCGGAATCCGTTCGCACACGACAAAATTATACGCGCAACAGCTCATTTTCGCCCGACCGTGGTCCTTGCGGTGAAGCCTATCTGGGGAGTATGTGACCCAATTTTCAATCATTTCATTCTTTGATCCTAGTTCACCTATGTTCCAAACATCAAGCCGCTTTTTTTTTTTTTTTGCTAAAGTATTGTGCACACGGCAGACGGACGGACAGACAGACGACACGAGCCGCGGCAATATGTCCGCAAACGTGTTTGTGGACTTGAAAAATCGAGAAAAATTTCCGCTCGCCAAGCCACGAAAGAAAAAGTGAAATTTTTTCAGGTCTTTTCAGAGGAAAAATCGGAAAGTGTATTTCCCTGTTGTCGGAAAAGTGGGAAAAACGTTACGTTCATATAGCCAATTTACTCTGAAGCAGATGCTGCGGAAGGTGATCACCGCCTTCGCCGAGGAAAGAAGCGTTTTCGGCTTGCACCTGTTCAAAAAACGACGCGGAACCGTTGAGACGATCTTCTGGTGCGTCCTCGTTGCCGTCTCATCTTGCTACACGACAAAGACGCTCGCGAACATCTGCGTGAAGTACGTCGGTGAAGAAACGATCACCGTCGTCCAGCAGCGGCGCGATGAAGCCTTCACGTTTCCGTCACCCATGCTTTTCGTGCAAACTAGTGGCGGCGAGAGCGGCGCCAAAATCGACGACGTTCTCGCGCAATATGCTCAACGCGGTGACGTGAACATGAGCGATATTTTCACGGCAATGAAATTCCTAAACAAGCTGCGCCTATTGGAAAGCTTTGTGTTTGATGCATCAGCTCTTCATCTTGACAACACCGAAGGACGCCTTCAGTACGCGGGATCAGTTCTCATGAAGGTGAGCGTTCACGACACACTAAAAAAGTTCGCGCACCGTTCGTCGTCGGCAAGTTTGATCGTCTTCTCCGACTACGTTCTTGAAAGTTTCTGCCGCGCTTTTCGACTGTCGCTTCTGTTCTGGAGGTGTACAATCATTCCTCTCACTTTGTTTTCCTCCCCAAGATAGGATTCCCCACAATAGAATCCCCCTAAATAGCGTGATTCGTCATTAAATTTCTCGCTTAGTGATATATAGTCTGTTATGGTATAACATATGGTATATACTATATATTGTATATGGCATGATATATGGTACACGGTATAATATATGTTACATTACGCTTTTG
Source organism: Prismatolaimus dolichurus (assembly GCA_034691745.1). Taxonomy (NCBI): domain Eukaryota; kingdom Metazoa; phylum Nematoda; class Enoplea; order Triplonchida; family Prismatolaimidae; genus Prismatolaimus; species Prismatolaimus dolichurus. The sequence goes on from JAQGBB010000778.1 coordinate 14,835, forward strand.
GCATATAGATAGGATATGCATGATATATGATATATATGTATGATATGATAAAATGGTATATTGTGATAAATGTATGATTGTGTGAATATACGAAGATTTTCTAATTTACGGTATAATTTTTTGTGAGGGGAAGCTATCTTGGGGATGAAACCGGTGGGGGAAAACTATTGTAATCCAATTCAGTACACCGTACTTTCAACTGCTGACGTCGCGTCAGAAGAGTCGCCTTCGTCAAATATCTCAACCCGGTAACAACTGAAGGAAGTTTTCGCTTAAAAGGACGTTTTGAGATTGTATTTCAATAAGCTTTGCGAATTAACTTGCACGAAACTTACAGTCCTCCCAGCAATAGCGCCACGGTCCGAAGGTTGCATTCTTAAAGAACGCCGGCTGTTTATACTGTGCAACCGGTTCCGCTTCATCACTGATGTTCGGAAACTTCATACGTTCCGCCGAGTAGAGCCACTCGTTCGTGAACGTCGCAATGTTCATCAAGAAGCAACCCATAAGCGAGAACACGAACGCGAGCCGCATGAAGAGACGTCGATGTGGATAGGATATTTTCATTATGCGACTTCGTTCGTATCGAATCGGGATATGTGAACCGAACGTCGAATTAGCTTCTTGTTCGAACTTTTCGACAGCTTGCTGAAGCGTGCACGGCTTTGTCGAATCGTTCTTCTCGGGTGCTGGTTTTTTACGCTCAAAAAACTTTCTTTCGTGTTGTGTCGCTCGCTGAGTGCCTTCCTTGATATTTTCTGGTGTCGCAAGTTTGTCGGAGCGAGGACGAATTTTGTTGGCGTTTAATGCCTCTTGAAGCTCTTTGCGTGATATGTGATGTTCGTCGTGCATTTTAGCGTAAGTCAAATCAGATTTATCGAAAATTAATTCCCTTCAAACATGCTGAAAATTAGCGCATCCAGCTAGTAGCACTGACATGTTGAGTCTCGAGCAGCGTAGGCGATGGAGACGGAAAAAGGCTTCACGACGCACATCGTTTGAGTGCACCCACTAAACTGAATTAGTCCATGTAAGACTTTGAGAGCTGCACGAGAACTGGACGGACGAACCTCATTAACTAAGGACCGAAAAACCCATTTCGCTTCAATTTCATATGACGCCGGTCCTCGCGAAAATTTCTCTTGCGGATTCTCAACTTGGCAGAGGGATGAACACTGACAAGTAAATTGGCGAATCACCGAAGTGCATCCTGCATTTAAAAACAAGTAACCGGCGAAGCCAAAGAGCATCCGACAGTTGAAGAAAAAAAATTGAAGTACAAAAATTCTGGAACACTTTGGAACACTGAGTGTTCCAGCGTTTCGGCGGATGACATACTGTACCGTGATCCTCTGAACGTCCTCTAACTTTTGTCCGAAGGGGGAAGGGAAAGGGGGGAAAGAGGGGGTAAAGGGGAAAGGTGGGGGGAAAAAGGGGAAAACGGCTGTCTGACCAGTTACATCCTCTTATTACATTCGCTCCATGTCGGATGCAAAAAAAAACACATACGCGCACCATTGGCAAGTTTTCACCTCACCTACCAGTGGCAAGTTGTCACTTCAACTACCATTGACAAGTTATCACCTACCATTGGCAAGTTGTTGGAGCACCTGGGTGAGGCGTGGCCAAGCAGTGGGAGGGGAGGGGATCGATGTGCAACCACTTAGCTATCCTTTTGTTGTGCTTCTCGCTTGGCTCGCTTGTGCAGGATGCAAAAATCGCTTTCGAGACGCACACCGATTAGACAAAATATGGGCTATG
>JAQGBB010000779.1:0-16589 GCA_034691745.1 Prismatolaimus dolichurus
CGTGGCGTGGCAGCGTCGACGCTAGTCTGCCTGGGCGGCGGCGGTAAAGCGAGCGAGCGAGCAGAGCGACTTGAAAGTCAACTGCGTTGCCCGTCGTATATAATACGCGTATATGCTATCTCAGTATGTGCGTAATGTACTATACGTATGTATGCGCGCGTGTGGAGTCGGGCAGTCGGTCGGTCGGTCGGGCGGGCGGCTGGCCGGTCGTCCTGTCCTACTCGCTCGCTTGCATTAGCGCTTCGGCGACGGAATACGAGCGCGTACGAGGAGTGCGTAACAATCCCGGGCCATCTACCCATGCTTGCATGCGCCTGCGCGCACGCGCGTTTAGAACCTTTTCAGTATAATAAGCGCGCCGCATACGAGCGTTACGTATATTTCGCGCCGTACGTGCACGTAATGCAAGCCCAACAGCGCGATGCAGCAGCGTAAAGCATTCCGAAGCCGAACAAGACAGCATCTGGTAGCTCGTTGAGCTCAACTAGCAAAGGAAAGGACTTGCTACGCTCGACGCTGAAGCTGAAGCACGCTGGCTCGAACACACATGCGTGCCTCTACACACATACATACTACACACGCACACAACCGCGCACACGACTAATGCACACCAATTAAATTCTAGAAAGTGCAGAAGGCAGTTCAAAAATCAATAATGCGCAGCCGCAACTAAATCCATCTGCGCTCACAAGCCGCTTCTACACATGTAATATTGCTTACATCATGAAATGTAGACTTTTCTATTATAGACGCTATGTACGCTGCATAGCGTACGCACGCGTACGTAGTATAGTACATGCACGCACGCATTGAACGATAAAAAGAGCTCTGCTGCTGCAAACTTCCTGTAGATAATACGTTGCGTAACACAAGCACGTCACAACGTCTACGCACGCGTATGCACACGCATCACGCACACACAATACGTGGTGCATATGAGTAATCGACTCCACCTCCGCACGAGACGACTCGCAAATAAACACCAAACATCTAATCTAGCCAGCGAGCTCCTCTCACTCAGCAAAGACAACGCGCCCGACACCACAAACGCAAGCCATCGCTGCCACCACATGTGCACAGTACTGCACCGCTAGCGTGCCTCTCACTCGGACGAGCACCAACCGTTCCACTTATCAACGAAAGCACAGCTGCTACTACTTCTCAAGGCCGTCCAGTCCAGCAAGCAAGATAAGCTTGCATAACACAACCACGGTACGACAGCAATCGAAGGATGAAAAAGACGGTGCTCCTCAACGAAAACGGCACAACGAATCAAATACAGCAGTATTAGAAGCACCTCAAAAAGCTACGCGACACAAGTGACACACGTCAACAAGAAATTCTATGCAGAGCACGGTCCCCTTCGATACAAATCGTACGCATCGGAGACGACTGCCTGCGCAACCTACGCTGCACAGCACACGCATCCGAGACGCCTTTGTCCATTACACAACATTAACCAAGTTGCCAGTCTTTTCGCGGCAAAAATTTCGCAAAAAACTCGCAGTAACGGTGCATAGCTTTGTGTGACAAACAGGCAGCAACACAGAACTCCGAATTTCAGCCGAGCCAACCCCGAAAAATTAAAGATCTACACGTGACTGAACCAGAACCCTTTAGTTTTTGACCAGACCTCTAACGGTGCCCAGCGAGTCATGAGCTGGCTGTCCCCAAGGAGTACAGACATCGCAATTCGCAGCCGAGATGACACACGACAACAGTGCACACTAACAACTGCTAACTCAGGACGACGGCAAACGAAACCTATGCAGTGTGATGGGATGCTCTTGAATCACTCACGCATAGCGGAATTGAATTTTTTTAGGCTATACGCATTTTAACAAACAATCTTTCTGAATACGCGCGAAATCGTAACCACTTTTCTATCCCAACTCACAATACAAGCTATTCCACCCAGAACATGGACAAAAGTAACAACGTCCCCCCACACAATGTGCCAGAACGTCAAAACTACAAAAGACACACGGCAGTCGGTATAGTCTTTCAAACAAAGTATTCTGCGCTGCTGCTGAACTCAAGCGACAAGCAGCGTTTCCTCTCCCCCATCTTGAGCTCAATCCCAATTATACGCTTCCCTGAAAATCCACGCACAACACGTTGCATCCTACGTGGCTTAGTTGGGTTGGTTACTGCGGGATTTTCGCGTGAATTGCGAACTGCGCATGGCGACAACAGTTGCAAACAAACAGAAATTTCTCGATAAAGCGTACACTTCGCAAGCTCAGGATCCCTTCACACTGACTAGACGGCTGGCTCACCGTTCTATCACAATACCAATCGCCTACACGTACAAATAGTCTCCCCAGCTAGAAACTCTTCTTTCAACACCCTACGTCGTAACCGTCACTACAGAGGACACAAGACGGAGAAATCGTTTAACGGAAACATGACACATACACAGTGCATACAATCACCGTTACAGGACGCGCAACGACGCTCAGCACAACAGCAAGACTCTTTTCGCACTCTAGGTGCACAAAAGTGCAGGTCGACAACGTTTTTGCGTGACGCGCAACCATCACGACTCTTTACTACGTTCCGATCATACAATTTTCGCAGAGCACACACAGGATCTTCTGAACTGCGCACCCCTGTGCGTCGCCGTAGTCGAACTGTCAACGCGTATGATAGATCATTAATATTCTATGTAGTTTGAAGTTCACCGCTGCTCAGCGACTCCTCATACTCCGTGCTACCGAACTCACAGTCTAATTCTAGTTGCACACAGCTAACTATCTGCAGTCGACTAGGGACACAGCAAACGTGTGACGAATCAAGCCCTCCATACGGTAAATGAGAACTCCGTGTGCACCTAGCACTAACTCAATCGAGAAAGAACGTACACACTGTACTGTACAGTGGTCGGCTAGTTGGTGACCAGTCGAATCGACACCTCCAACCAAGTGAAGCGCTGAAGCGGCTAGCGCGCAAACGTGCACAAAACGGCCGCGTATACCCGACACATAGACGCACACGTCTTTACATATCTATCTGCATGTGGGTGTGTCAAGCACGCGTGTCGCTGAGCACACGTACGGCGGACAAGCTCGCTCCTCGTTCTCGGTGCCCGCACCGCACGCAACTATGCGCAACCCGTTGTAGTAAAGAAAATGGGCACGGCTAAGCTCTGCAGCAGCAGCAGCAGCATCAGCAGCGGTGGCGGCGCAGTGCAGTGCGCCGGCCGAGCCAGCGAAGCAGAAAGCGACATGCAGACGCGCGAGTGCGCACGGCGCGGCGTGCACGCGCCGTGCTGCGGCGGCAGGCGACAAGCGGAGCGCGCGGGCTGGCTCATCTAATGCATAAAAGGGCGCTGAACGCATATTTAAGCGAGGAAGCGATACTCGTACAATGAGCGACGAAGTAATCAATAAGTATATTACATTTGCTGTAACATCTCTCATGTATGATCGTTAATTATTTCATGCAGATTCAAACAAAGCTAACCGCCTGGCTGGCCGACAGCGGCCGACCGGCCAGCCGCCGACAGCCGAGATCGGAGGAGGCGGGGCCGAAGAACGCACAACGACGAGTCGCACACGCAGCTAGCTAAGCCCGTGCACAAGCCAGCCGCATAGCCGGTCGTTCGCGCATGCGCGTGTGAGCAGAAACCAAGACGAGTAGCAGTGGCGGCGGCGATGGCGACGCAGCGCACGCACACAAAACCAGAAGACGCTCCTCATCTCGCTCTCGCTTGTCACTCGCCCTCAATCCAGCCAGCTACATTCAGCAATCCGCATCTCAGCTCAGCGACGCGCACTGGGTTGCTTCGGTCCCTGTCCTGTTGCACTTGCGGCAAGCACACAAGCAAGGACAGACATGAGACAACACGAACGCGCATCCTTCGCTCGCCCCGTCATCGCTCTCCCCTCCCAACTAACACCACCGCTCCCTCGTCGACTCACTGCGCAGCTCACGTCCTCACTCCGCAGCCGAGCACGCAGTTAATCCTCTCCTTCCGCGCTTCCACACCCAAGCTCCGCCACCGCTCCTCAACATCGCACATGAAAGGTGCCCTACGTCGCGTACACAACCCAATCACAACGCGTTCCTTCCTTCAACAAACCACAACAAGCAGTCCTCTACAACCATCCTGCCACGACGAAAGGCGACGCAAATGCATACAGATAACGCCATCACGATGCAGAGCAGGCAAATCTGTTACTCCGAGAGGAAAGAGCAACCTATACCTACAGGCTCAAGTGCAACTTAGGACCACTATCCTAGAATTCTAGCTATTTAAGACAAACTGCGTTGAATGGTCAAATAGTCGGAGACGTGCTTGCGAACAAGACATTTTGGTCCCTCAGCGTTAGAAGATTCGTTACTGGAAAACACCACGAAAAAAGCAAAGCTAAAAAGGCGTAAAACGAAAACCCAGGTTGTTAAGTCGGATTAAGCGAAACTTGTCCGATCCCGTACATATGCACAGTTAAGCTTAGTCAGCTCAAGAGTACAGTTCGAAACCGATCATGAGGCAGGCCCACCGTCGGACCAAAAATGGGTACCGCCAAACTTCGGTCGACAATGCGGGAGTGAAGACGTCGGTCCTAACCTGTTGTACGCTAACCCCGTGCTCGGGGCCACCTCCGGAGAGTAGAAGCGCGGATAGGACTTCGGTTTAATAGGGAATCGACTCCCTGCGTTAATAAGATGCTTCGGCATCGCGCAACTTTTATACCTTTAGGTTTGGAAATTCTAAAAAGGCAATTTTTAAGCTTTGCGAAATTTCGACACTGAGAAAAGGGCAAACTTTTTGTCTGTCGTTGGGTCCAAATGTCTCGCACGCATGTGTGCACATCTATGCTTAACTTCTAGCTAACAAGAGACAGCCGCACTTAGGGGTCTCGAGCCTACAACAAATACGTAGTTGCTGCAATGTACAGTGCATACGTGGAATTATGTACGGACACCGTACAGAAACAGTTTCTGAGCTCGCAAACTTGAGCAGCAGAATTTGGGGACCAAAATAATTGACGTACCTAGGAGTAGCAGCTTAAGTTCCCTTCTTGCATTTCGTTTGTCGCGTTGCAGCTGCTTCTCGATTTCCGCGTTGATTCGTCGCTGCTCTCGAGCCTCTGGCGAAATGCAACAGGACATACTTGCGTTCAAGCCGTTTTTCGCCACGTTTCACGTCAGTTCTGTTCAACGTCGCGCCGAAAGAGTTGTTTCTCGAGCACAGATAAAAATAATGCTAGCACCACTTTGCAGTACAACTCCAGCGGTCGCCCGGCGTCCGACGCGAGGCCACTATCCGTTAAAAAGTCGTCTCTAACGTCGACGTAGTTGCCCACTAGTCGTCTCCGTTACTTGAGTGGCCACACGCGCCAGTCCGCTGCAAGGGAGGAAAGGGTAAGCGTGGGAATAATTGTCCCCCGATCTTCTTCGCGAAGCCAAACCAGGCGTTCAACGTGGCGGTGTAAGTGTAGCATATACTCGTAGGATTCACAATAAGATTGGCAAATAGCGAAGACGAACTGACGAATTAAAACTCCATTCCATCGTCAAACGGTCCACGACGGAGGACGGTGTCTTTTCATAGTTGCCGATAAAATCTATAATAGACTGCGAGTACACACTCCGGGCGTTCAAACAGACGCCGGAGCACGCGTTAGACTGCCAAGAAGAAAACTGAACACCCAAAAACGAGTGCACAGTGTTAGATCAGACAATAGCGAATAAACTCCAGGATGGGTACTAGGTGTGCTAGCGCAAGAACGAGGCAGAAATTAAAACACGCGCTGACAACCCACAAGAGTTCATCGACAAATTAGTCTCGCGTGTCACTTAATAAAGGATTTGGCGACACAATTTTACTTCTAAAATGCTCAAAAATTGCAAAGCCTTATCGTCATAAAATTAACATCAAAAAAATTTGGAACACAAATCTGTTTGGAACGCAAGCACGCCGGCGCACGCATGTGGGCGCAGACTTTCCAGCGACGCCGCATACCAGCTCTTGAACAAGTAAATCATCGGCTTGCAAGAACCATGCTCCCCCATTGTCATAAGTAGACTCTGAAGGCAATGCTGGCGTGCTCTACACGTCGAGTAACACAAATATGAAGAAATCTCCGCCGTTTTCGCCGGCGAAATGGCGAAAACGCCGGAGATTTCGCCTTTCTCCATATTTGTGTTACTCAACGACAACAAAGAGTATCACAATCGCGTAAAACGTGCGTTACTATCGATAGTGCGCGTTTCAGTGCGCTATCAAAGTGCATCTCTGTCATTTTTCCGTCATTTTTCTGTCACCAGTAGTCAGCGTTCTTTGAGAACTATCGACAGCAAAGTGATATTCAAGATGGCAATTTTGAGATTGTGATGCTCTCTGTGGTAGTGATCGTAGAAGTCCACGAACGTGGAAATCTACGGCTGGCGGGTGGTGAAAAATATTGTAATACGTGCGCTGCATGCGTAGCCGGCAACTTAGGGCGTCTTCTACATTTATAGTGACTTCATTTTCACTCGTAGTTTTCACTTTTCTCCGTGGAAATCTCCTTTCGTGTTCTACAAGTGGGTGAAGTGGTAAAATCACTATCTTTATGACAAAACTGCCCAGACGGTGATTGTTCTTGGCAGTAAGTCGCTGGTTACGCATGCAGCGCACGTACTACGGTATTTTTCACCACTACGGTATTTCCACGTTCGTGGATTTCTACAATCATTACCATTATAGAACACGCCCTTACTGCCAAGAGCAATCACCGTCCGGGCAGTTTTGTCGCAAAGGTAATGATTTCACCTTTCTTCCACTTGTAGAACACGAAAGGAGATTTCTCCGGAGAAAAGAGAAAACTATGGAAGTGAAATCTCTACCACTGTGGAACACGCCCTGCATCTAATAGAGAGTAAATAAAAGTTACAATCATGCTTTTCGCTAAATAGCGAAATAGTTAACAGAGGTACTAAAAGCTAAAAAGCGGGCTAAACGCTAAAAGGCGGGGTTTATAACTGTTATCCAGTATCACAATCCCTCAAAACGATACCTTGTTATCTATAGTTCGAGTTTTATAAATCACACGACCCGCATTTTCCACGTTATTTTTCTATGCTGCACATTTCAGCCACTTCTCCACCATTTTTCTGTCGCCAGTGTTCAGCGTTCTTTAAAAACCACCGACATCAAATTACATTCAAGATGGCGACTTTGAAATTGTGATTCTGTCTATCCACAAATTGAAAATGTAGAACAACTTCAACTGAAAAGTACGAAAATCAACGGCAAACCCGCAAATCTGACGAAAAGCCTGTTTTAAGTGGTTTTCATAGTTGAGAATTGCGATTCAAGCGGAAAAACCGTGCTAGGACACTGACATGTATTGAAGTGGGCTAATATTAGCTTACGTTGTCAAAAAAGCTTGCTTTGATACAAGTAATTATCAAACGTTTTTGACAGCGAACTCGAATTCATCGATGTCAAAAAAAAAAACAAATAACGAAGACTTTTTATATAACATAACCATTTCGACTAACGCATTTTTGTATTTTTACATTTTTGCGGCTGAAGGAATTGCCCTAGATTTTCAAAAATTGCCATCTGATCTTAATAACTACTCGTAATTTTACTTTTCGCGCTATTTGGTGCTATGAGAATACCATGGCCACGCTCTAAGTATCTGTCCAATTGGTTGACTGCACATGGGTGCGGCCATCTTGCGCGCGGAGTTTACTTGCTTACACTACTCGAATTATTATAGCACACTGGGGTGCAACGCCAGGTTCTAAATTAAATTATAAGCGAATCGTGGCAACACGCTGTCTTGTAGTTTTTCTAAAGTGTTCGAGTATGCGTTGGGCGCAAAATCGCACCTGTGTTTGAAGTTAGTAGCCTAAAATTTTGTAAACCTGGCTCGTCGTGTGCTCAGGTCTCTTTCGTTACACGTAGCACTGTCCTCCATTACAATGCTTGTGGCTGGCTCTACTGTTGCTAAGCCTCATGCAGTCAAGGCGTTCAATTACGTCTCTCTGCCACAAGGTGCTTCGTAGAGGTATACCAAAATGTATCGCTCATTTATTCCATCCCAAAAATCATTTACTTCTCAAAAATCTAACTTCTCCTTCCATCTTCCCCATTTGTCCTTCAGAACGGGTCTCTGTTCACTGGGACTGATAACAAACGTTTAGGCTTCTTTCTCAATTCCGATGTGCGTAACAGTCAAGCTGCCACGCAATGTAATGTTGCCAAGTTTCATGCCGCTGTATACATGTGTTTTCGCGCTGCCGGGGTTTCAGTCCACTTCTTTTTCCGTATCGCTAAGTGTATGCCTGTTCTACTTCACGGGTCTGAGCTTTGGGACACTAAGTCCGTCACATTTAAAAATACTGCAAGCATCGCATGGCCTAAGGCTACTAAACGTTGCCTGCGGCTGGGCACAATTCGCCGGAACACGATTGTCTTTGTTACTCTTCAGTCTATGCCTTTAGAGTGTTATGTTTGGCAACGTAAATTTAGCCTTGTTCGCACTTGCATCAACAGTGCTAACTTTGTTATGCGCCATCTCATTCTTCTTTGCTTTTTCCAATGTATTTATACTGATCCGCCACCTTCTTGAGTCGTCTCGGACATTTTTGGCTGTTGTAAACGTTTCTGTATTGACTTCTCTCTGCACGGTCTGCGTCGTAAATTACACGCTACTCTGTTTCGTAACCTTTATTTTCGTTCTGTCAGCAGCAGGATTGCTGGCGGTTGCATACGTGACGTTTTCACTCTTAATGGCGTTTTTTTTCAACCGAGGATTTTAACACGGTTCGTGAAATATGCTCTCCGTTTGCTGCCCGCCCTAGCTCTGACATTGCGTTTTAATTGCACGTATAATACGCAATAGGCCTTTTATTTGCCTTTTATCTGTACTTACTTGCTGCGACTTGCGTCACGGCAATAAACAGTAAATAAACAAATGCTTACGTATTACGGTTATCGTATCCACCCATAACTTTATTTTTTGGCCTGTTTGTGCTATAAGAATTGGCATGGCCGAGCCCTAGATTTTACACATACTCTTGACTGCACAACATGGCCGCGCACATATTTACGTGCTTGAATTCGCCCAATTCTTATAGCACTGGCCGGTGATTACGGTAGATTTTTGTAAAATGGATGCCCCATAAGTGAGTGACCCGGTTGGCAAGTTTTTGCAAAATGAATTTGCCAATAACTCTGCAACGCGTCAATCTTAAAGCAAGATCAAAATACCAAAAACGTCACAAAAATCAGGGCATTCTAAAACTATTTGGTTTCTGAAATTAGTTAAGGCGTTGCAAAGTTATTGGCAAATTTATTTTGTAAAAGCTTGCCAACCGGGCCAATTACTTAGATAAGTATGCTCCATAAATAACTGACTGCATGCCCAAAATTTCAGAACCAGTTTCTCGAGACTGGTTGAACCGGCTTTGGATACCAAGGTGTCAAAATGATGCCGGTAAATTTTCTGATATTTTGACATCTTGCAATCCAGCATCGGTTCAGCCAATCTCGAGCTGGTTCTGAAATTTGGGGCATGAAGTCAAAACAACCATTTGCATACGATATTTTCACGGCATTTCACATTTTTGCTACACAATAGCCTTTCGTATTTGTTTGCTCACCGGTGCGACTCTAGAAAAGATAGGAAAAACCTGCGCGTTTCTCTTTTTCTTCGTGTACATACGCTTTCCGCGTAATAACATTTGAGCACTTGTCCACTTGTGCACATTCCAATGTACGTATACAGTGTCTTACGGTCGCACTCTGAACTTTTTTCTAATAACTAAAATGTTTAGAAAACCGTAAAATTGTGTCGATTTTACCTTAGCAACACGAGTCTAGCGACGACGAAGGAAAATAAGCATACATGTAGGTCTCACAACAATACATACCAAAACTCCATACTGCATTTCAACAACTTTCCACCTGGCTGAAGTATTGAATTTTTTTATTTTTCAAACATCTCAGGAATTTCTGCAAACTTTCAAGTTCTTGCTGAAATATTCCAACTTGTGCGTTTTTGGTAAAGTCTGAAATATTTTTGACCTTTCTGGGAATTCCCTGAGAGGCGCAACCTGTCAGACGTTGGTGGACCCCTAAAAACTTTCGCTCTCACGCCTGCATGACAGTACGATATAATAGTAATATCATCAACAAATGCACATCAACCATGATCATGGCGAAGCAGAATAACGTACAATAGGCGGTGACTGTATAGAGAGCGCCGCACACAATAGACACACGGCAGCAGAGCTGCAACAAAATGCATAACTAACACACACAGACACCATGCAGAAGAACACACAGAGATAGAGACCAATGCCGTATATGTGCCAACTCAGTGACCCGAATGAGGAGAACGACTTAAACCATACATAACCCACGCACACGCACAAGCGAGCTTAGTGTCATTACACACATGTGCGGGCTGTGGCGACTGCGACGGACGCACTTCCAAGCTACTCGTTTACTTGCAGCGCAGATCTATAAGAAGATAACGGTAGTTGAAAGCAAGAAGCGGGCCAAGCCCACGCGTTCTGTACATCTGCATGTGCAGGCGCTAAGCTACACAGTACAAGCAAGCCACGCTATGCATGCAATCGCCAACGCGTGCCGTACTGTGTACAGACGTTTGCCACAACATGTGACACGAACTTGTACGAACGAAGAAAGCAGTGATCAATCCGGGCGATCAAAAGCTGCACGTCAGCACCGTCGAGTATGTCACAAGAAAGATGAACGTGTCGATAGAGAGAACAAAGCAAACCACGCTTATACGCGCACGACGATAATATGCGTAATAGACAAGAGTGCTAATGTGACGATGCGCGCAGCACATTCCAGATGTGTACCGCAAGAAACAGTCAGTGCATGCCCGCCATCTGTAACGTGCATGCCCAACGTACAATACACAGTGAGCGGTACGTCAGCTAAAATGAGACAAAGCAGCTGCGTAGAAATGATACGATGTGAAACTAACTCTAAAATGAACATTGTGACCGAGCTGGCCGTATACACGCAAGAGCATAACATACACACCATACACCGAGCTCAAACATACAGTAGACATTCAGCGTCGTATAGAAAACTGACTAGAGAACTGCAACAAATCACGACGCTTGTCATTCGTTCGTTCCAGAGTTGGCACGCGAGCATCCTGCCGTCAGCCGACGCATCGAGCGAGCGACCGGGCGTGCGTGTCAGACACATTGGCAGGCAGGCAGAGTGAGAAAAGAGACCGGAAGAAGCCGCAAACGAGTCCGAACACCCGTAATGTTAGCTCAAGATTCGAAACTCGGCGATGCGTCAATCCATTTGTTGAAGAGCGGCAGTCGTTCGATCGACTCGCCCAAGCGCGCGGAGTCAAGCAACCGGAAGGCGATAGACAGGCGAGCTGCCGAGCGAGAGCGACAGATTCGAACAAACCGATACGCCAAGTTAGTCCCTCTTTTCATTGTCTAGAGCTTATTCGGTGCACCCGGAGCGCCTGCAGGCGGACTCGTCGGCGACTTGACACCCGACGACTTAGTCTTGCTGCGAAAACCTTCAAAGAGTTTGGCCTTGCCTTTCGGCGACGGTGCGCCAGCCGTGCCACCAGTAGAGGCCTGGCGCGTCGTTGCGTTCTTATCGACCGGAAGCGAATGTTTCCTGGAATCGCTCTCGGCGGACGCCACCGTTGCAACCGCCGCCGCCTTGCCAGCCGCCTGCTGATCGGGTTCGCCACGTGACTGCGACTTCGAAGACTTGAAACGATTCATAATCGGCGACTTCTTGCGTGGATTTGTCGGCGCATCTTCCTTCGCATCACTTAAAGTATGTATACAGACGATCGGCCTCCGTGCGAAATACCATAAGTACGTACAGTACATTGTACGCACGTACGTAATACACCTCAGCAGTGTCTCCAGTAGAATCTTCTGTCCCAGGAGGCAAACCCCGGCGGGTAAAGGCAAAGTGGCGCAGGTCCGAGGATAAAATCATTGAAGCTTGCTTTCTTTTTGTCCAAATTAAACTGCAAATCCCAGGAATGGCATCCTCAGGGAAGAATAAATCACCCGCGGGAAAATTGAGAGTTATCCCCCGGCTAAATTTTCTGTACTGTACTACACGAATTTTTGACGGAAAATCCGTTTTTCTTACAAAACCAGATTTTTTAGGCAAAACCGGATTGTCCCGGTAGAAACCGGTTTTTCCTCACAAAACGGGTTTGTCTAGTATAAATAACCAAAATTGGTAACCAGAAGATGGTTTTTTGGCTCTCTAAACGCTAAATTTTTTCCCATCCATTCCCTCCGGCATTACCCCTCTGGAACCCCGCCTACTAGCAACACTACACCTCAGCAAATAGACGTACGTCAGTGGCAAACAAAGAGAGAATAATACTCACGTTTTGTCAAGCTGCTTCTGGTATGCAATCGGGTGTTGCAGCGCTAAAATTAGACAGCAAACTCTAGAGTGCCGTGCATTGCACAAGCAAGAGGTGCACTGCATAAAATGATAGTCCAATGCCAATCAATTAACGTTAGCAGTCTCTATTTCTATCGTAGTCGTAGAAAATCTGGCCAGAGTCTGCTACGTTCACCTCTCAATCACCACTGCACAAGCACAAGCACACTCGCTACTCCAATACAGTATGCCCGCAGTACTACGTCGGTGACTTCACTTGCACTATCCCTCATAACGAGTGATCTATCGCATACACACAGCCCCACACGCAAGTTTTTCCTCACCTTTCAAGAAGTCCATCTGCGTATCAAGCAGACTCTTAATCTTGGCCACCCACATGCTCTTGTCATCAGGACCTGACGTCTGGACAAGAAACTCTTGCGCATTGCTCGGATCCTTGTTGCGCAAGACGAAACGAAGCGGTTCGCCGAGAACGTCCGCATCGAGATGCATCTTGTTCACCTAGAAAAGAGTGAGTAGATAAAATAAAATAAACAAAAGAAAGCAAAGTTCCGCTTCACACCACAGCCACACCGGTGCCTACCAGCATGTGACTCTTATAGATGTAAGTGGGATTTTGAAACTCCTTCTTCGGCATAATGCAATCAGCAATGATGATACTTTGCTCGAACAGAAATATCCGTCGATCCTTGCCTTTGAACGGCTGATTCGGTGGATTCTCGGAGACTTGCAACGTACCCTATTCGCAATACACAGTGGATTCGTACAAATTAAACACAAACCATCCCTGCTTTCTAGCCGACACAAACCGCAGAGGCATACCTGAAAAAGGAGCTTTCCCTGAGCAGTAATCTTTCCGTCGAAACCTTGCAATCGCCCAACGTGCATCATGTCATCACAGGCTTTAGGCACAACGTGCATCACCTGCGAAGTGGCACAAAAAGTGGTGAAACAAGTGAATAAAGCAAAGTGAAAAGCGACAAACCTCGAGCGCTTTGTTCAAAGCTTCAGGATCGTCGCCAGCACGCTCCGTGTATTTAAGAATGTCCTGAAGAACAGGGAGACACATAATAAAGTACGTACAGTACGTACAATATAAAGGCACACTCCTACTCCATACGTACTTGCAAACAAAGAGAAAGATACAAGTATACAATAGAAACTGAACTAAACAGCTTTGTTAACGCACACAGCACCTTGAGCAAGAGCTGATATTTCATAATTCTTTGGACAGGCTTTATCAAGAGATCAGGTAACGCCAACTTGTGACCAAGCTTTGCTTTAATATCCTAGAAAAAGCGAGAATTATTGCACAATCATTTTCCGCACAGCTGCGACACCACCACTATGCAAGTATGTATACACACGTGTATATTCACAAGCCATATACTAAACTAGAAAATCACAGACTCATTCCGCCTTGTTTCCAAAACTTGCCTGGCAATTACTCCACAACACAATAAAACATTACTTGCATACGTCTACATACAGTACATAAGAAGGACGTCATACCATAAAGAAATTCTCGTACTCAGAGACCAAGAATTCCGACTTTGGCTTGTTCTGACAGTACACAACGTACATGTGCAATCGTCGTTCCTGCAACATTACGCAAAGCAAAAATCCAAGCGCGCGTATGATACAATATATCAAGGCATCAACGTCCTACACATACGGGTCACCTGCCGACCCGAAAAATTGATTGAGCCGAACAAATCAAAAACATTTCCATCAATCACTTCGCTCACAACATTTCTACAATCGGGCACAACCACCCTCCCAGCTACGTGCTAGATATGTACGTACATATTTGACAAAGGCTTTGCCCGCAAGCGAATAATCGTCGACACAATGTTCGATTTCGCGGAAGAAGTTGCTAAACAAACAAAGGTTCCATGTTGTACACACACTAACATGCATTCATAACTAAGCACGACAACTCAACGCCGATCCCAAAGAGTAACCAGAAAAGACGAGTTCACGAAGCCGACAGACCGCTTGCTAATCGCATCAGTCCTACGCTATCTGCGTGCCAAAAAGGACCCCTCGCATCGACACAACTAGGAGCTTACTCTCGATGGAATTCATAAATCTGCTGAATATTAGCGAACACGATGCGATCCTTGCCCTTCATATCTTCAGGCAACTCCATCTGATTGATCGTCGCCATATATCCCTACACAACACGAGATCTCACTTCCACTCATACCACATCTGCGCACTCCAAACCGTACATCAATAACACTTCCAAGATCCCTGATGTAGTCCTTCTCAGTCTCGACAAGTTCCATTAAGACAAACTTCCGCTTGTATCGCGACTGCGCTTCCGGACTCTTATCAGCACTGCCGCCAGCCTCGTCAGCGACTACACTTTCTTCCTCGGCGGGTACTTCATGATTTTCACCAGCGGCCTCCGCTTTATCGTCGCAAGAGCCGGCAGCATTTGACGCATCGAGACAATTCTCAGAACATTCTCCACTGTTCAATTGCGACTCCTGCAAAAGAACAAAGAAAATAGCGCACTTCTAGAACCGAGATAAAAACAGACATTTCCTCTTCCGCCCATCCGAAAAAGAAGAATGCTTACAACGCTAAGTCCAGCCATTCGCTCAATATCACCAGCGAACTCTTCGTTGTTTGCCATCGTCGGCGTGACGTCAGAAGCGACCTAGAAGTGCACGCAAAGCGCATTTCAGTCATACATATTTCAAACGGAACTGCTATCGTTAAGACAACATAGCATGTGCAAGTCCTATATGGTGCATACATTGTCCGACTCTCTCGCTTCACAACAAGCAATAACATCTCTCTGATGAAAACGATTCTTGAAATATTTTATCATATTAAAACAGCGACGAGAAGAAAAAAACGATCGGAATCAATAGCCAGCGAAACAGATTCCGTCGATCTCAACGACTTCGACACGAGATGATCCCTCTGCGACTGTCGGAAGACGAAGTGACCATCGACGCCGAGTGCACACAACGAAACCGAAGCATGTACTTTAGCGCAATCACTTCTCCGTTACACAACGTGAAAGCACGAAGCGCAGCGCGGCCACCAACTGCAGCGCTTCTCGAACTGGCACCAGCTAGCTGCTGCCGTGGAGAGCGCAAGTAGAAAAGCAACAAGCAGCGAAAGAAAGAAGCATCGCCGTACGTTCACCGTCGTCGTCACTCATCTTTCTATCATCCGACCGCCGCACGAGCAGCTGTTTACATGCAACGCATAGCTCAACGTAAGCATACGCGAGGCAGCATCGAACAAAGACAATACGTTCAAAAAACTCCTGCACGCTGCTCTCTCTTGCTTAACCAATGCCGCGAGAAACTAGCTGCCGGAAAAGCTCGCTCAACTCGATGCAAACATCGCGCGAGGTGCTCACTTCTCGTAGACACCGGCGAGTCGGCCAACGCGATCACATTAACATGCATGCAAAAACAACAAGCAAGACCACAACATAATTAAAGAGCGTCGAATTTCGCCCAAGAACCCCAACAAGCGCTGCACGCCAGCACAAAGCCAAAAACAGCAAGCGTCGACAGGGGGCCAGCCTACTAGCTCTGGCCTGACTACACCGTCAAAACAGCCCAAATTGTGCACCTACAACACCTGCTGCACAAGAATTACCTTGGCCCGCTCCTCAGTGCAGGGCAGTGCCGCCGACGAATGGTTGATAAGCTTCTCGGACGCAAGCGACTCCATCGGTGGTGGAATTTCGATCTCCTCTTGCGCAGCTGAGCCGGCGATAGCGTCCTCGTCGGCAGAAACGCAAGCTTCGTCCGCGATCGCTGCTGCTGCGACGGCTGCCGATGACACAGCGCTGACCGACTTGAGAATAAGCGACGATGGACTACTGACGAGAGGAGTGGCCGCTTTCGTACTGCTAAAGCGCTCCTAAAATTGAAAAAGAAAGAAAAAACGTCACTGCGTGAAAAAGTGGGGCAGAAAAATATAAATCGGGGACAAAATGCAACGATGTCAGTGACCAGTCAGCACACTGCGTCCTCCTAACATGTACACCATCTAGTAACGCAGGCTTTGAGAAAGCACACAACATGAAAAGCCCGCATCTCATTGAGGAAAACCATGAGACGCCCAACGGAATGAGAGACAGAAGGAACGAGACGCACGTTGCGTCAGGCTTGCGCGTCTACGGAAGCGTGTGCGTACACTAGGTGCAAGACTGCGGCAGACT
>JAQGBB010000780.1:0-16571 GCA_034691745.1 Prismatolaimus dolichurus
ATAACTTTAATCGGCGAACAAACAGAGCGGAAAGTGACCAAATGTCGACTTTCGTGAAAGTCGGACGGCTACCGCGGCCTGAATGGTGACACGAGACATATGGAATTTTCTTGAAAATTTTCCAGAAAATCTGAAACCTTATATGATTTATTATTTCGTAAATTTAAGCGTGGATCTCGTATGTGACATAATGTGAAAAATTCATGAATGCAAAAAATTTACGATTTTCCTATTTCCACGTGTATTTCTCAAAATATCGATCGCCCATAACTCCAGAGCCAGATGCCGCAGCCATTAGCGAAAATCACCTCTAGATGCGCCCTAAATAGGAGTCTAAAATCAGTGAAAAACCGAAGTTGTAGCTTTTGAACTTGTCGAGGCAAGCTGGCCAAATAGTCGTTTTCTCATGCAGTGCATCTTGAAACTTTCAAGTTTCACTGACTCTCACGTCATTGTCATTGGACTGCTCCAATGATGTACCGCTTATTTCCTAGAAGCCCAATGGCCCTATATGTTCGCTCGTAAAGTATCGATTTGAAAGATATAAATGTGTTTTCTTCTCTTCTCAGCTGAATATCAGCTGTTGGACGGGGTACAGCTGCATGGACACGTACAACCAAATCGGCAACGTTCAACTGACAGCCTATTCACCGACTGGTGTATCGCAGTACTGCCGGCCCTGGATTACAAATATTCCGGCAGTTCCATTCGTCGCATCCTATATGACGTACTATATCCCGTTTAGCTACCAGACAGCGCTACCAAATGGAACTCTCGTCTGGGACAGCGGCGGAAACTTCTTTATCAACGAGTCGAACGGTCTGCTCGAGTACGACTGGAACAACCAGGCTGCGACGCCGATTTGCGTCTATGGTAGTGTTTTGTTTAGCCCCGTTCCAATTGTCCATTTCCTTCATTCAGGAAACAAGCAGGCCCGAATTACAAGAATGTAACTTTTTGTCATAAGTGGTGCGAACGAACCGCTTATGACAAAACGTATCGGTGCTCTTTTATGTTGCTTCCGATGGTTTACCCAAGAATTATGGTCGTTTTCACATCAGTCTTAGACTGGACATAGAATAGAAATGTATGACCCATTAAGTATTTGAACAAGGGTTTACTCCACAGAGGACGCATCCATTTGAAGGAATGAAAAAGTGAACATTTTGCAACAGCACTGATTCCGGAACAAAACGATTAGTTTATCGCTGTCAGTTTTCCGCATCAGACGAGCATGATTGTTGCAAGCATTGTTCAGCTAAGCGCACTCATATCCGGCGTTCTTAGAGGAACCGTTCTGCGGTCCGTGCCGATGCCTCGCAATGGAGAACATGACATGGCCTGTCGGCAACCCTGCAGCCGCGTTCAACGTGACCTACGACAACACGAACTGTTCACTCGGGCAGACGCACGTCGCCCTGATCACATGCACCGCTGAATACTACGTGCCCTTGCCGCACTATGAGTCGCTCGTTTGCAGCGGTGGAAGCTGGATAAGCAGCACCGATAGCTCGTTAGGTGGACCGACGGCCAACTGGAATCTGTGCGGCGGTACGAAAAGATATCGTACACTGAGAAAACACTTCCACAAATAGCATTTTTGTATCAAACACCAGCCAATGGACAGCTACCTTACTTCTTTTCTTAGCCTGTACAAAAATTTATTTAAAAGATGTAAAACGTAAACGAGTCGGGCGTGCTGCTCCGTAGACCCACTACGTAACATTAAAGAGCAGCAAAATAAACTCACCATGACAGAGCATCAGCGTCTGCCAACAGTAGAGCGCTTTCAAAAAGCTGCGATCTCGCACGCATGCAAGATGCAACATGAAAGAAACGAAATATTTATTTTTAAATATCCTTTTTTTAAAAGAACAATGCAAGACTGTACAGTAAGCAGCAGCACAACCTAGTTGGGAAGTATTGCGCGTACAGTGGTGCAAAGTATGACGAGTTTTGACGCCACGAAGGCGCGGTAAGTATGTGCGACTGCGCAGGGACTTCGAGTGAGAGTTAACCCTTTCGTTACTCAGTCAAACGAGATATTTATTTCTAAATATCGTTTTTTCAAACGAACAATGCAAGACTGTGCAGTAAGCAGCAGCACAACCTGATTGGGAAGTACTGCGTACAGTGGTGCAAAGTATAACGAGTTTTGACGCCACGAGGGCGCGGTAAGTATGCGCGATCGCGCAGGGACTTCGAGTGAGAGTTAACCCTGCCTTCACTCAGTTAAACGAACCTTTCACGTTTGGGTTAAAACCGAGGTGACAGCGCGGACGTGCATTTAAATGGTCGGATGAAACGACAAATGCGCGGGGTTTCGCCCGGCGTGCGCGCTGGCCTGCTCGTAACTGCATCGCCATTATTCGTAAAATTTATTTGACAAGCAGAAAAAAATTACGTGAGAAAAATGTTTTAGAAGTTCATCTCCTGGAATATTCAACCAAAATTGTCCATCTTCCATTTCATCCGAGCTATTCACCAAGCTACCTACGCAAAAAACCGCATCTCGATCGGTCGCCTTTAGCTTGAGAAAAGTGAAGGACAGGCAGACGGACACACAAAAGCGATTGCATAAGGCTGCACTACGTGTTACGTAGTCGGCCTAAAAACTAGAAATTTTAGGGTTGGTTTGCGGCGTTTCTTTCATAAGGCAAATTTTTAAAAACCTCCCAACTACCAGCGACATTTTTTCATCCAATTTTTATGCTCAAAATTTTCTAACATTTTTGAAAAATTTTCGCATTTTTTTTTTCAAATTTTTCCCAAATTTTCAAAAAATTTCTCAACCTTTATCATTTTTCAACTAAAAGCATCACGGAATAGTTTTTGTTAAGCAGAGCGTGCAGTGTAACGCTAAATAAGGCTGGTTGGTAGCTTGTTTTCGACCTTGAAAGAATTTTGTTGAAAAATGGGGGCCCCATGGGAATAGGGAAAATTTTTTTGTTTTCAACTACCAAGCCTAGAAATTTGCGCTTTGAGGCGCAGCCACCGCAGCCTTTGTGGATGTTTGTAAACTCGCGTTATGCAAACATGCTTTTTGACACGAACACAAATGCAGGGCCTTGTCCGAACGTGACATCGGTCGACTTTGGAACGGTCACATCGTACTCGAGCACAATTACGGTGACCGGTATGCACATGAGCGGCTCGAACTGCACGGTCGAGTGCGTCTTTCCGTATCAAATGGCGAGCTACGCGACGTCGGGGCCAATCGTTACGCTCGTGTGTCTTGACGGAAACTGGACCGAGCTCACGGTCGTCGCGGAATGTCTAGGTCAGTTTGTTTGCAAATCCCTTGCGATTTGTAAAGCAGCCTGCATATGGTCACCCGCGCAACTCACTAAAAATTTTAGGACCGTGCAACAACCTCTCTATCCCGAACACCGTTGTCAGTTACAGCGGCACGTACAACATGACAGAGCACATGAGTGCGTCAACGGCGAACGTCTCGTGCGCGTACGGCTACACAGGCGCCAACGTGGAATACGTGTGCACGAACGGGACGTGGATACCGGTTGCATCGGCAATCTCCTGCAACGGTTCGCTTTCGCCGACTAGTAAAAAGGGATAGCATACTGGTCAAATTTAGAAAATCTCTTTCCAAGTTTTCCTCAATTTTCTCAAGCCGACCAAAGTTAGCGGAAGTCAAAGAGAAATTAGAATGTATGCACATATGAAACATGTTGACGTTCTCGCAGCATTCGTCGATCGGGCGTTCCACACAAGCGCGTTCTATTTTCTGTGTGTGTTTTGTAGCTCCGTGCACGGGCATCGCGGCGAGCAATACGCTTACGTGGGGAAACAGTTTGCAGAGTTCTCAGATCGCCTACGAGGGTCCATCTTTGAACGGCACCGGTGTACTCTATCCTTCATTCACGATTGCCAATGTGTCATGCACCTATGGCTATCAACCTGTCGATTACGCGGCGTCCGGTCTTGCTGTTCCGTACGAAAACGCATCCACTTTAAGCATATTTATACTATTAATCGACGAAGCATAAGGTCTTAATCTACCTTGCGTACTTTGATGCGCCCACCGGTCAAAACAAGGGTGCTTTTTTCATCACTGACGCACATCAGCAGTGAGCGTATTAAAACGTGGCGGCCCGTGTTGTCCGTCCGTTTTTAGAAATGACAATTATGACTCTCCTCTTCATGTCTGCAAACTCGCCATGTACCTGTGTTAAAATTAACATTATGTCGCATCGGCCCGATCTCACTCACCCAGCCAGGCATCTTTAGTTGAGGCTCCCTAGAACAGCTCTGCTGCCATCCAAAAACGTAATGGCTTAATGGATGGCATGTCTGACTTTGAAGCGAATGGTGCTATAAAGTTTGAGTAGTGGTTGGGAAACAAGCTTTTTACAACTTATTTTTGTGACTAAAATGCAAAAAGCTGATTTTTTTTGTGTTTTGATGCAGTTTGAGATACGTCGTCGACGCATACCATATTTAAGGGAAGCTCGAAAGCCAATCCTGTAAATCCGGCACGCGGACGTAGTGTCTAAACGCGGTGCGAGACATTAACATTAGTAGTGTGCAGATTACAGTTCGGACGTGCTTTCAGCTACACATGCCTCAACGGAACGTGGGAGCCACTCGGAGAACCTCTCAATTGCACAGGTTGGTATCTAGTGTTGCAATCTGTAGTTTATTGTATTGATGCAATATTGCGAAAGACCTCGCTGACTTTCTACTGCTTTTATTTTAACGGCCAAAATTTGAGGCAACTGTGCCAACGACTTTGTTCCACACTTATGTACATATCCTCAGTGAGCGTATGCGGATTTAGGTTACTGTAACGCCTTCAATTCAACAGTGGCCAATCTCGTACTGAGTTACTCAAGCGCAGCACCATATACCTTCAATACAACGCTCACGACGTCATGCTCACCAGTTGGCTACACGCTTGCGGGAGCGACACCGAACGTTGTTCACTTTTTCTGCTGGAACGCTACATGGTTTCCCATCAACGGAGCAAATCCCTCTTGCATACGTAAGCTTTACCGAATGAAGGTTCGTTTAAAACGTTTGCTAATCGAACTTAGTAAGCAAAGGCTTGGTGCTGTGTAAACGTCGCATAGGCAGACTACTACACTAACAAAAATCGGGATTCGCTATTCTCATAACACGTACGCGATTTACAAAGCGGGATTGGGTATCTTCGGGCGTTCCGGCACATGTCTCGGCGCTGCGAGAACACATGTACTTCCGGTGGAGAAGATGACTGACTTAACAAACGGCTACCTGAGAACGGTTTTTTGCAGCTTCGCACATCTTGCAATGCTAGAAAAGGCAATTGACCAATCGGTATCGATTGGTGCTACTTTTACTAGCACACATGCATTACTATGTTGAGAGAGAGAAAACTGTTTAAATGTTAAGCTTTCACAACAATTACTTTTGGAGCTGCAGGTACAGGCGCATGTGCAATTTCATCATTCTTATTGGACTCCAAATATACGCGGGCGCGGGACTCGTTTTACTGACACAGTGAAAATAGGCTAACTGTCATTTCTCAGTCAGTCTGAAAAAGTGACGTCAGTACCAGTGGAAGGGGAGGGGGCTGTGCAGAAATTGATGAAAATGGGCGAGAGGGACTAAGCAGCTCCACAAAGTCAAGTTTTCTGATAATGTCATATTTCAGCTGTCCGAAATATGCATAACGCTCGTTTATGATTACGTTTTCAGCTCCGTGCACACCGTATGTTCCGAACGATACATACGTTGACGTTTCCTACTCTAATGCGATGATGTCGCTAAACTCAACGCTAACAACGAACTGTTCGAATGGCTACTATATGATTGGCGCCTCAGCCGGTGTACCACAATTTATTTGCGTGAACCAGACATGGCTTGCGATTAATGGCGCCCAACCCTCGTGCATTAACGTTCCGCCAGGTTGGTGGTCGTAGTGGAAACATAATGTGGTGTCTGCGTAGAAGTGAGAAAATACATCTTTGCTTACAATTGTGCGAATGTTGGTAAGCTCTAAAAGTTTGCGGCAGGTGTGAATAATATTTTGAATGTTTGGGGAAACTTTGATGATTTCAAGGAAATGTGTGTGTGTGTGATATCTTTGCGGTGTCAGAACAAATCACGGACCCCACAAGTTTTTGTGCAGTGACCGATTATTGCAAAATTTTACAACCCGTTTGCTCGAGATTGGTTGAACTTAGAACGGATTCTGGTGTATCAAAATAACGGCCACATCACAGCCATCATTTTGATATGTGGACTTTAACCTAGATTCAAGCAGTTTAGAGAAAACTGTTTGTAAATATTGAAAAAACTGGCAACCGCACAAAAACTTGTGGGGTTCGCGTTAGCAGTTATCCAAAGCTTTTGGGTCTCCATATTGGGCTATTGAAAATGAGGGGACATGTGTTTGAGCGTGGACCAATTTTACACTCGTCAATTCGGGGATATTTTAGCGAATTGGCGTTGTTAGAACGTCTAAGCAACAGAGTGACCGTTGCAGGTTACTGTGCACCGTACGCAGCCGTGCCGAACGCCTATACGACAAGCTACTCAAATGGACCAATGGGACAAGCACTACCAGAAGGAACGCAAGCCTATTGGACATGCAACCCTGGCTGGCTGCCCGAAGGCGACAGTTTCGTGACATGTTATAACAATCGATCGTGGGTTTACGCTATCGCTCCACCACAATGCATTGGTATGTATACCGTTGCATGTCTGTAGTGTTGAAAAAGACGAAACAGAATAGTATCCGCAAGTAAAAACAATTGATAACAATTTAATAAATCCAGAGTTCGGTATGGAAAACGAACAAGCTCCGCTTCATCGACACGAATATGAAAGTTAACAAAAATTGGAAAAACGTTTCATGCTTTAAAGTGTAACAATACCCACCTGCACCCGTTCGATATTTTATGCGTAGTTTATTTTCATCCAAGCTCATGTTCTGTAGATGTGCGATCAATAATTCAGAACTTCTCGAGCATTTTACCATCGCTCAACGCGACAACGGCTGCATCGATACTTGGACTAAATGTGAGTATATAGGCGGTTCTATCTTAGGTTTTTGATAAATGATTTTTCAATAGTCGAATCACACCCAAATCCGTTGTAAACTTCGGGCGATTATTTTATAAAATTGATGTTTATTTCATTTAGTTCTGGTGATTCCTATTGTTTCGCGTTTTTTTCGTTGGCTTATGAAAATCAACGTTTGTTCCAAGACAATAATCCCGCTAGATTCGGACGCAAACCTTGTTCAAAGGGAGAATGCGTTTTATGGTCTAAAGTCGTTTCAACACTGGGTTTTTTTCGACATTGTCTCAGGCCTACGGCATGTCGGCGATGGCTCGCGCAACAGCTACAATGGCCGCCCTCCCATTTGTTCTCGGTCAGCTTAGTGCAGCGCAGCTGGCGTTGCTTGGATACACGTTGCCCGATATCGTCGTCACCTGTCGCTATGGCGCGAGCGCGTGCAAGAGCGGGTTGGATGAATCGCATATTGTTTGCAAGACATCTTTGTCACGAGACTCATTTGTAATTGATTTTTTAGGGACTTTGTTCTCGTCAACCAGACGCTGCAGAGTGGTAATTGCTACACTTTCAACCACAAGTTTCTTTCAAAGCTCTATGAGCAAGCCCGAGCAGGAGAGGAAGAAGGTTCGTTGAAGACGCACAATAGTACGACAGCTCGTACAAAGCAACCTAATAGAACACCGATGACCAGGAGCATTTTCTGGAATGGATAGGTAAACCGACGGAACGCAGAAGAGCATCCTGCATTAACAAAAAACACGCCGAGGTAAGAATGCTGGTTAGATCAAGAATTTGGGACTGTTTGGCCACCACTGCGAACGCTCGTGACTTTCTCAGCTGATAATGTAAAAATTACTACGGCAGTGGCGTAGGGCGATAATGCAGTCGAACGAGGCAAACCCCGCCACAGTTTTTGCAACTCTCGACGTTGAATTTCAGTTTTAGCCAAGTAATGTTGCGGTTGTTTTTCTGAAAGCTTGAAAAGGCGGTCATCGGAAATTTCTTTTCCATTTTCCTGAAAACGAGGACGCAAAATGAACGCCAAGAAGAAGAAAGCGGCGGAAAGAAAGTAAAAACTTGTGAGGGCGTCGACCCGATGGCGTATGCCGCTGAACTGCTTACGCACATGCGGTCAAAGGCGACAGAGTTCTGACCGTTTGTGATGGGCAGAAACATCATCTTCGACAAGGAATGTGAAACGGTGTTCGACGCTTTTAACAGACAAACGAGGTGTAGCGCATGCACCAAGCAGAACAGAAGCTGAGCGCAGCTAACGCTTTCGTGGAGAACATAGTCATCATGTTTACGCTACTCGTGTCAAAAAATCCAAAAATAAATTATTAATAAACGAATAGCGATGTTTCTACCTGCACATGCGTTCTTGGTTTGACCGCCGTGTAACTGTGAACATAGATTTTTTACCATATAAGTTGAAAACGTTATGAGCATTCGCAGTGGTAGCCAGACAGTTCCAAATCCTCCTTTACCAGTATTCTCAGCCGAGGCAATTTTGTGGAACGTTCTAGAACACTCTGGAACACCATGGAACACGCTGTAACAATCTAGGACAACATGAAACACTAGAAGTAACACGATATTTCCGAAGGACATACTGTACTGTGATCTCCTGGACGTCCGCTAACTTTGGTCGACTGGTAGAGCATAAGGTGACAATAGGCGGGCAACATAGAGAATGATATGGGGAGATAAGGAGGCATAGAATCTGCACGAGCAATTAGCTATTCTTCTTTTGACGCACCGCAGGCTGTAACGCTATTTTTTTACGCGCAAAAAAAACTATTTTTTACGTGCGCTCGTCACAAAAATTATGGGTTGAATGTCGCTTGAATGCGCTTTGAATGCAGGGAAGAGGGACTCGTGTAGCGGACTCCTAAGGAGCCATCTATTATTTACGTAAACGGCTACAAGGGAGGGGGGTCGAGCCAAACATGACATCATGTGTAAAAGATAGTCTATCGCTAACACACAAATTTGTTTACATGTGAGATGAGAGTAAAAAAATTCAGATTTTTTGTTTACGTAAATTATGAATGATCCTAAGTGGCCGTGGTTCCGAACAAACCATTTCGGAGCAAAAGCTGTGTTGCTTGTGAACCGCAAATAACGTCAGTGTGGCAAACAAAGAACGCTTTTTCGCCCGTTCGTCGATTGCGCTTCAAATTCAAAACATTTGGCGAGTGTGAAGCCAAAAATATTTTTTCTTTTGTGTTTCGTTTCCAACTGAGTCATAAAAAAATTCCTTCTCCATTAGGATCGGAAAATTTTCTTGAATTTTTTTTCCATCAAAGTCGGAAAATGTTTCCGTTTCGGATTGTAAGGCAGGCTCTCCAAATGGCCTAAAAACACATTTCGTGATGAAAAAAGTCGATTATGTTAAAAAAAATTTTGCCCCACGAGGGGTACTCGGGAGGTCGAAAATTTTTTTTGAACATAATCAACTTTTTTCATCACGAAACGTGTTTTTAGACCATTTGGAGAGAAAATAATTTTTAGCCCGAAAAGTGTTCCCAAAGAACACTCGTGTTCCAGCTTGGAACACTGCCAGAACACTGTTGGAACATTTGCCTGGAGCGTGTTTACGTAGCCTGACAACTTGGCGCAGTTTGCAGAGCGATCAGAAAAACTCGATTTTTTGACACTGCACAGCGATGGTTTTTTTGGCTTGCGCACTTATAGAAATGTTCGCCAGGTTGTGAGAAAAGCTATAAGTCCCCGGGGATACGGTGGCCGGGGACTTAAAAATGTCCCTTTACTACATGTGTACCCATACGTACTGTAGTGTACGTATGTATACACACCCTCGAAGCGTTCATTATCGAAACTTCGACACGACGCGTCGACTTGACCTGCAGCTTTAGCTCTCGCTGTAGTCGATCGATTTGGAGATTAGAGATCTCGCTAACCGATCCGAAGTCGATAACGCCGTCGACGACGTGTCCAAGATGATGAGTGTGCAAGACCTTGAACCAGAAAAAATGTTATATAACCCACAAACACCAAATCTAAGCTTCATCGCAAAGAAAACTCAGACTCACCTGGAGCGTGTAAGGAAACCTCGCTTCCAGCATTGCGAGCACACGGTGCATTTGGTTGCGCTGCACGACTCGCTCGTTTTTCGACGCTGGCTTCATGATCGCGGCGAGAACGTCGATCAAAGCGAACACGGCTCGATGCCAGCGGTGCTTCAGCAGCCCACGCAAGCAATACTTGAGGATACCGTACCGTACTGCCTGGAAAGCACAAACGTTGATCATCAATTAGTTTCACAGATACGGCGAAAGAAGACGTACCTGGCAAACGTCGCCCGTGTTGAGTTCGCAAGAAGTTTCGCTCAACATCGTCACCTTACCCTGGTAGTCCTGGCCCAAAGGCAAGAAGACTTCAAGTCGGCGCGCGTCTGCACGCTTTCTGTCTTCCAGCGAGACATTCCACGGAGCGAACGGCAGCCGTCCATCGGCGTCAGGCTGAAACATAACATAGCTGCCTGCCAAGTATGCTCCAATCCACTATGTAGTATGCAAAGTACTGCAACCATCAGTAGTAGCAAATTCTGCTACACTGTTATTATGAAGTTATCGGAAGTCTGCATACACTCATATGTATGTACGCACGACCTTCTGTACGTGCACAGCATAGATTAGGAAATATAGTCGACGCAGCTTTAACAGACATTTACGCGTCGACGCTTACGTGATACTCACAACATACATGACAAATTGCGTGTCGATCGATCGCGCGCTCAAAATCTCGCGCATTGAAACCATCCATTCTAGTGTCGCCGCTCATCAGCTGGAAGAGGCGCACGAACGTCGCATAGACGGCATGCGAGAAGTCGTTTGGGATCATCCAGGCCGAATCAAAGTAGGGAATTTTCATAATCTCCGCTTCGCCACGAAAGCAGAGTCGATTCTTCACGCCTAAATTTGCGTGACAAGTGAGGCTCTATTATGTATCTTCAAGCACATCTCGAGCTGGTTTCTACTTACCGACGAGTGGCCGCAGAGTTCGTTCCGCCTTCTTCTGATCGGCGTCGATGCTCGAACGCGTTCGCTTCGCCGGCGGACCCTGCGTTTCGTTGCCGGCAAGTGCAAGAGGCTTCTTCTCCAAGTTACAAAACTGGTGGTGCTTGCGAGCGAGACGAAGCTTAGAGTTCTCAGGCAAGCATCTATGATATGACAACAAGGACGCATTGTCTAACTTTTACTGTTTTCGACAAGCAAACACGAAGTACAAAGCTACCAACCGGCGCGTATCGGCAAGAATCATTCGACGAAGACGCTTCACGTAGACCGCTCGCTGCTCGCAATACAAGCACGGGTCGTAGCTGCCGGGGCCCTTCCCTCGCATGAGCAAGTGCAACGCCTCGTTGTCGACTTTCGCGATCAACAGTGACGCAGTCAACAAGAAGTACTGTTCGGCGAGCTTTCGCGAAGCGTCAAGGGCCGGCACGCCTCGTTCAAGCTCATCCAGCATGCTTCGCAGAACTTGTATATACGCATCTACTCTCTTCGGCTTGCCTGCGCCGACGAGGCCGAACAGCAAGCTGCAACCCAGCTTATAACGTAGATAGGCGGGCAAGTTGAGCGCGTGTATGAAAAATGGCCAGATGGCGTGTTTCTTCTTACTGAACACCTGCGTTCCATCGAACGCGAGCGCTAATAACACGTGCCGAAGGTCAGCGAACGGTGCACCATCAGCGCGAAACAGGTTCCACCAGGTGCGCGTCTGATGCAAATGATAAACCTGTGCGAACACAAAATGCGCGAAGTTCCTCAATTGTACTGCACACACCACTACATAGTCTTTACGTACACGCAGAAAACTCATCAACGAAAACTTAATTATGTACGTGTAGCGATACAATATGCGCCGTATGAGCAAATATGTACACTGGCAGATGGCACGAAAAGCCAACATACCGTTGTATCGTCCGTTGGTTCCTCGGCGCTATCGGCTAAATGTGCTTGCAACAACTTCGCCAGCTGTCGATTCGCGTATAACTTTCGAAGCCACGCGATGACGTCGAAGTAGAGAAATACTTTTTTCGTCTTTCTGCTCTCGCTACACTTCGGACAAGCTTGCAGCTCGTCATACTCGTCTCCTTTAAAACAAAGCGTAAAAAATGGATTTTTCCACTCCTCTGTGAACAGTTGACGGCTTACCGATATAGGCAAAGCAATCGTTAGCGCAGACGTCAACGCGACGAAGAGGCAGCATGTACTTGTTCAAAGAAGCGATGACCTTCTCCCATCGCGTCGGCAACTTGAAACCGGGGATGCTGAAGTTCAGCGTCTGAGCAAAGTCACTCATCGCAGACTGCGACAGGCGGCGCTTCATGCGAATCGTGATCAAACGCGTAATGAACTGCATGCGTATCAGACGTGAGCCTGGCACTATCGGCCGCAAGAGATGCGAAAACTCAGAGACACTTTTAGAACTGGCGTCAAACTCGCGCAGCGCAGAGACAGCTGCTATGATGTCATCGTCACCGGCTCTTTCGGCTTCTGTCTTGTTTGTGTTAACGTCGACGATATCGTCACAGACAGATGACAAGTCGTTATCCTCACGGCCGAAAGATGTGTGCTGTTCGCCTGGAATACGTTTCGCTTCGGCGGCTAGCCTGTGTTGACAACGCTTGTTGTCGTCGTGTCGATGTCGATAGAACGTTGCGCGCGAAACCCACTCTCCCGCCAAACCGCTGGTCACACAAACGGAGCAGCGGCAGAAACGCTGCGGCATAACTGCGATCTATGAACATAGTTTACACATTTGGAGCATGTACGACAACAAGCAAGCATGTGCGTTAGGGGAAAACTGTGGGTGGAGGTAAAATGCCTGCAACTACCGCGTGCTAACTAGTCAGCAAGCGTTTGAATTGCTTTGTACGCAATTGGCCCAAGTCAAAATACAGGGAAACGAAAGATGAAATAAATCATCGACAAACGAGAACAATGGCAAGAAATAGCAAAACAGCTACACGCACATAGGCTAGCACCATCAGAATCATATCCTAGCTTCGTATTGTGGCTACAACGACAACGTACGACTACAATTTCAGTTTTAGTTTTAGTATAACCAATTTCATCAGTTGTAAACTACATGCTAGCGTACGGTGACATCTACTGTTAGCATCTACGTTACTGTCCATTGGGACCTTCTCCCGGAGCAAGAAGAGCACAGAACTACGTGAGCATCATCTTTACGTACGTATGCATTGTACACTACGTTCTAACATGTCATGTACGTGCGTACTGTACGTGCTACATGCAGTCACGTTTTTACCAAAACTAATTTTAAAGTTTTAGTTTCAGTCGGAGTTATAGTCATATTCATTGAGTTAGTTTGAGCTTTGGCATAAATGCGAAAAAAATTTGAGTTTCAGAGCGACATTTTCTGAGGAAAATTAACCGAAAACGTCGAAAATCAGTTACGTGACGTTATAAATGGACGGCCAATAGGTGTGCGTTCGCGTACTTACACTACCCAAGCTTCTTGACGTAGCCGATTGGAACCGCCTCCGTATGTTCTTCGCCAAGATGCGTGTACGGATCGTTCAGTTTGATGACGCAAACGCCGTTTGAGAGACTTTGCAGAACGCCGTAACGAATGTGCTGAACGTCGCCAGGAAACGTGCGACGGTAGCGAACGATGTCACCGGCCTAAATGCCCGCATTATATGTAGCTATTTTTAAGAGAAAAGTATAACATGTTCACTCGTAGAGGTGTGTGAGCGCTCGCTGATGTCTCCGTCGCGCCTGCCGTCGACGACTCGTCGACCAGCGTTCTGGTGCCACGACTGGCGCTAGGCGTGTCGAGCTCGCGGTTGCTCGTTGACGCCGATTCCACTGAGCGTCCGGGAGAAGCCGTGGGACCGCTGTCTCGGCGCGGATCGATGGATGACTGATTTTCAAGATTGCTGTCAACATTCGTAGCGCCGACTTTCTCATTTTTTCGCATATTCAATCTACAGTTACAATGAAACAAAGTGACTGAAAGTTATCGGACAAGCAGATTCGTTTGTAACATGAAAATGTCAACTGTTCACGTTCGCATTGTGCGAAAAAAGTTTCTTTTCATGTACTCTACGTCGTGCATACTGATGATGCTTGTTGTCGATCAGAAAATTCCTCATCTGACGTTCGACAAACGAGCGCGACAGTGGATCGTCTAGCATCATGAATCGACGATTGAAGAACTTGCAGAACTAAAACATATCGCAAGGTTAGTCATAAAAGTGACACATTTTCACACATGATACTAATGATTCAAGATTTTCAGCAATAAAAACCTTTTTCACACTTCTTGCCAGCGCCGCGTCAAATAGCGCCTTTTCTTCGGCGGTCGCCACACGTCCTTTGTATATTGCTTTCAGCTCACGAGCATAGCTTCTTATTTCACGCTGTAAGTGGGAAGGAAGGACTGTTGCATTGTGGTTTACGAGATTGTGTTATCCTTACATGAAAATCTTTCCTTGGCTGTCCCTTTCGCTGGATATCGGAGAGAGAATAAGAATAAGTAATTGTGGACCCACTAGTCTCGGCCATTCCGACGTAAAAATGAGAAAATTAAAGGAAAAATTAATTTCGCGAGCGAAGAATTTCGAAAATCAATTTATGTATTGGCGCCATTTGTTTTTCAAATAAAACTGCGGCTTGATAGACTTAATCTTCCATATTTGTCAGAAAGAGTACCAGTATTACCACGGTGAAGTAAAAAAAGTCGGACTTAGACGTGAAACAGTGGACCTAATATCGACACGCAAAATGACAGTATTCGTTGAACGCGCCCATTTCAATCGATATAAAACATGTCATTCATAGCTAAGGTGCGCAAGCGTCTAAAAAATACATTTCCTGCCGATTTTTAAAAATTGCATCTATCATCCTTAATCGGCACTGAACGTATTTATTATTTTTTAATTAATTATATTATTTATTTTTTAATTGTGTTTTGTTGTCTACATCTATCCACCACAGCACATCTCAGGCGCGGCTCCAGGAATTGCGCGGGGAAGTGTCCCCATCAAAATTTGAGTTCGGAATTAAAACCGGAACAGCTTTGAAAAAACATGCAAAAAATGGAAGTTTGGTGCTATAGACCCCCCCTTCCTTACAGCCGCGCCTGGCAATTTACGCTTTACCAAACCGCCTTACTCACAACGCAGTCCATTATGCAAACTGGAAGGACCACAGATAAAAAATTTATATCAGAAAGGTGCCAAAATCTCTCCGAACCATACGTTTGAAAGATGCAAAGGAGTGGAATCTATTGTTGGACATTTTATGAGCTTAAAAGGTGGTTATATGTTTTGGTCCTTTGTTGGCTGGCTCACAGCAGCACAGAATTGTCGCCTCAAATCCCATATCAGACGACGGCCAGAGAAGTGTCCACATCGAGGTGGTCTGTGCCAGTCGTCGGGATCGGGGCTTTACGTCTTTCGAAACTTTGCATAACGGCGCCAAAGGCACTAGCAAGTGCGGCAGACGGACCACCCTCTAACATGCCGTGCTCATAACCAAGCACATCTTGCGGCACGTATTGGCGTAGATTGCAACAATGTGCACCGCTGTGAAAGAGCTGGCAGAGGACCAAAATATAACCACCGTTTAACAAATTCCCGAATTTAACTCTGCGCTTCTTCGTACATATCAAACGTACAAAAGTATTGTACAAAATAAGACAAGAAACGACAACAAATTGCTAGTAAGTTAAATCCAACTACAATCCACTAAAAATATTTCTAATTTCTGGTAAATCGTTTCTCAGGGACCCCTATTATATCGATCAAGAATTCGCCGCTGCTGCAAGTCCAACGAGCAACGTCGGCGCTGGATGCGTCGCATGTGTCGTCGGAACGCCGCCGCACTGGACGAGGAATTGGGGCCGATCGCTACGACGTGCATCGCAACGTCTGCGGAGGCCCGACGGGCAGGTCTGCTGGTAGGTGATGTCGTTCGAGCACGTGAAGTAGATGAACGAGCACTTCGGACGGACGGGAGGACGGAGGTCGGATGCGGGAAGTTGCCCGTCTTGCCACGGCAGTCGAAGTTGATGGCTAGAAAGAAGCATGCGATCACGTGACCAATACCAATGCAGCACATGTTCAATACACGCAGTCACGTGATCAAGTCAATACACAAGAATAGACTTATCGATTAGGTATTTACCCGAAGCCGATGGCAGTGGCGTCGTTGGCGTCCCACCGCAGACGAGATAAAGCGGGCTTTCGCACTGGTTCCGACTCGCGTCGTACTTGAGGCCGGCCGGACAAGCCTGCTGGTAGGTGATGTCGTTTGAGCAAGTGAATTAGATGGACGAGCACTTCTCGGACAGATGAGGAAAGTTGCCCTTCTTGTCGTGGCAATCAAAGGCTACACAAACCAACAAATCAATAAATCAATACGTCCTAAACTACTCACGGCAAGACGGCGGGGAAGTCACAGAAGCCCATCAGGGTGCTGAAGAGCTGCCCGTCGGGGCACAGCCGCAAACACAAGCCCAGCTAGCCTAAGCTAAACGGACGGGAA
>JAQGBB010000781.1:0-16570 GCA_034691745.1 Prismatolaimus dolichurus
TCGTTGGGTGTAGATGTAAGACGGAGAAAGCCCTCGTAGAAGCAAACATTGCTTTGTCGTCTCAGCTGTCTTTACGTTCTTCGTTCAGCTCGTGCCTTCGCCATTAGCCTTGTGACGCTAATTTCAGTTCGCTCTCTGTCTGTCGCGTCTCGTCAGCATGTCAATGACCACAGAATTCAGCTTCAGCAAGTTAGCTAGAACATGTTCTGCTACCCACCCTTTGTGTTCGACGAAACACCTAGAACACGCATGTGTCCTCAATTATAGCGACCACACCAACGATGGAACCAATTCTCATTTCACTTGCCTTCTATCTGTACGTAATCGGTCTC
This sequence comes from Prismatolaimus dolichurus, assembly GCA_034691745.1. Classification (NCBI taxonomy): domain Eukaryota; kingdom Metazoa; phylum Nematoda; class Enoplea; order Triplonchida; family Prismatolaimidae; genus Prismatolaimus; species Prismatolaimus dolichurus. The sequence continues at coordinate 333 of JAQGBB010000781.1, forward strand.
TGCACAATCGGTCGACGAGTCGCCCTGTCGACACTCCAACGTCGTCCACTCATTCGTTCACTCATCGTCGAATTCTTGTCAACCATGCAGATCTGCGCTTGCCTCTACGAGGGTGAATTCGTCGTCCGTCACTACGGTCTCCCGGGGTTCTTCATCGTCCTATCACTTCTTCTCACCGCGCACATTTTCACTTTCAACGACACGAGTGCGAGAGGCGTGTTTGCGAACCCGTGCCCACTTATCGAGAGTGTTCTCGAGGGGCGCCTGAAAGCGCAAACGGGTGCACTCCTGCTCGGCGCTGAGCTGCTCGGCGCATTTGCAGCTTTCCCGCTGACGAGGAGCTTCTGGCTCTTCGCGCTCTCGCAGGACCACTTGCGCAATTGGCGTCATTTCTCCTGCTCTACTGACCTCAATGTACGTGCAGCGCGTCAGTAGGGTTGGTAGTTTGAGGTGGCCCCCCATGGGGAAAATTTTTAAAAATGCCCCCCATCTGCCAACGAGCTTTTTTCTCAAGAGGTTTTTTCTGGTAGAGATAAAAATTTTCTGTGAAAATTACCCCCAAGTACCCTAAAAATAGTCTCAAATTACCCCTAGTTTCTTAAAATTACCCTGAGTTACCCCTTACCCTAAAATTACCCTATTTTTAAGGTGTGGTCGGAGATAGGACAAAATGGGAGCCCCATGGGGCAAAATGGGATTCTCATGGGGCATGGGGGGGGGAGTTTTTTGCCCTTCCCCAACTATCACCCCTAGCGTCAGTCGAAATATGAGCGTTCTGTGCGAGCGAACGTCGGTCGGTTTTAGCTTGACTTAATGCTTGGGTGTGCTGTGGAGATGGTGTCGACGATTGCGGAGCGAATACTGAACGCGTTAGTCGGCAAGCAAGTTCGATCAGGTTCAGTTCTGCTGCCGCTGATTAACGGATTCGTTATCGCCAGCGTTGTTTTTTTGGGTAAGTGCAAATGAATGAGGTTGGCTTTTTAGACCCTCAGAATTTCTGCGGATTTTCGACTTCTCTGATTTTTGAGAAAGCTCAGAAAATAGTTTACGCGTTGCCGAGAATTAAATGCATCAACGATTTCAGAATTACCGTATTTTCTTGATTCATTCCCCTTCCAATTAATCCCACCTAGGGAGAATTATTCTGGAGAGGGGATTTTCAGGTCATCTAGTTATATGTATAATTTCTCCAGCTTGCAAATGCAGGCCGTAAAAACTTATTCGGAGACATCGTATTTGATGTCAAGCACAAATGAGGGAAGGAGACTGTAATAGCTCACTCTCCGAAAATCAATTGCTTGACACTCATTAACTTATCCTAGCCAGCGTGTTCTGTTGCTGATATGGTATTGTTCGGAATAATCTCTCTAGGGAATTATTATTTCGTGAAAATCTGAGCTCAGAATGGCAAAAATTCAATAGCCCCACCCTGGGGGCATTAACCAAGAAACTACGGTACTGAATCTCTCAAAAGCTAGATCTGACGTGTAATCGGCACTCGTAGCATTTTGGCAGGCATATTACGTTATTTGGTTATTCCAATTTCTCATACTCTGGAGTAAAATTTTGAATGCCAAACAACAATTTAAAACGAATTTCATCAACGAAATATTTTTAGTTTCGAAGTTCGGCTCAAATGTGTAGACAATCCCGGTCATTTTTCAGCTAGCTTCATTTTATCGATTTTTCGTCGACGAACCACGTGCTAATCACTTCGCTGTTTTTTTCCGTTCTGAAAATCGATAAAAATCAATTTGCTTTTGTTGGGCTTTAGCCCTTAAAATACCAACAAAATGGGCATTGTCACTGACAAGAGCTTTCGGTGTTGCATTCATTCTTCGAGTGGCAGTTTTCGGAACTTTTTATGAAAGTAACTCCACTTTAGGGCTGAGCTACACTGGCGGCTACTTCAATCCGGCTCAGGCTGCAGGCAAGCTTCTCGGATGCCGCAACGTTGTACTATTCCCCGATCATATTATCGTTTATTGGCTTGGTCCCATTGTGGGCTGGCTAATCTCGACACCGATGGTTCGTCGTGTTTAAGCAAAGAGCTCTGCGAACTCTTGTCACTAGAGACTAGCAAGTTGCACTGTGTGCATTTTGGCGGACATTCTCAATCCCCTCATGCTTTCAGCTAATGTTTTAACTTACTGATGAGCTTCTGCTGCTGCCCAAATTGGCTACATTAATGCAAGTTTCACCAAGAGCTATGCGAATTTCGTTTTCCCCAACGTGCCTTTGTTTTATTGCAAGTCAAATACGAGTGAGCTTTTCCTGCCGCTTTATAGCTAACCACTAGCTGTGGGTCGATCAGTGTGATGTTGCAGTATATATTCAACTGTTATTTGCTGATTTTATCCAAGTGAAAGATATATTAAACTTGGTTGTGTTGTTCAAAACGTACTTTGTGGATCAACTGACATGGTTTAGCCTTCGCTGGAGGTGGACTTAGGAGAGTCTGACAACTCTCGCTATGTTGTTTCCACCTTCGCGGCTAGCGAGAAAAATATCATAGAAAGCTGAAGCAAGCTGAAAAGCTAACTGAACGTAATACAAATAGCATTCTGTGAACAAACTTAAAGTCTCTGTACTATTTAGTTTCCAACCAAAAACACGCAGCAATACAATTTACCGGATAACTACACCAAGAGGCCATATATTTATGGCGTCACGTAAAATTCGAATTTTCGGATTCCCCTCCTTTACGTCACGGGTTTTTGGATACTTATAACACAAAATCACTCTGCCGGACCCCGCTCCCCCTCAAACCGCGACGCCATAAATGCATGACCCCAACTATTGGTCGCTCTGTATGAATGAAGACGCATACCCGCAAATCAATATCGCCGTTATAACAACTATCTCGTACACTGATTAGGCGAAATTTGAAAGAAATAATGATTGATCACAGGTTCACAATCCATACTGCAAGCACTCGATTACCCAGCACTTGAGTAGCGAAGTACAGCAGGATGACCAGATGTCCTACTTTGGAACCTCCGTCCCAAGAAGTTAAGGGAAAGCTAGTGGGACAGAATGACATTTTTTGCTGTATTTCATGAGAACTTGTGGTCTGAACACTTTTTCGAAGCAAATACTGCAAATTTTTTTCTGATGTCCCACTTTTGCCCGGTCGGGGCCTGGTCACGCTTAACTACAGTAACTTTATATGGGTAAAAAATTGCCTTGTTTACACGTAGCTTCACGGAGATCTTGTGCGCTCTCCCGGTTTGAGCTAATCGTCAGACTCTTCGAGCGAAGGACCTAATTGTGCAGAGTTAGATGCGCCGCTTGCTGCGCCAAATGCAAAGGGCGCATGGACGCCATTACCGCCCTGAAGGAGCTGCTGGGGCCCCTGAGGCATGTTCGCAAATGGTGGCGGTGTGTTTAGAATGTTGCCGTACGCATAGGTTCTGCATGTCAAATTAAGCACATCAGAATTACACAATGTTTTGTTGGATGCTTGTTCGTGGTAAACTTACGAGTGACTACTGCTCGCCGAGAAGCCGCTTGCTGATGGCGCACCTCCGGCGGTGGCAAACCCGTTCCAATTTGAGTTGCTCGGCGGTTGCCCTTGGAATCCGAAACCGCCACCGCTTTCGCTTGAACTCGACCTGCAAGGAAAATGGTCACGGGAAAGTTCTTCAGACTTCGCATTTTCCACATTTAGCCCAGGAGATCTTCGCTCACGTGTCTTCGCAGATCATCACGTAGTCGTCGTGACTGTGCGTGTTTTGAGCTGGCGAAACTGAGTTGTAGCCGCTTCTGGTGCCACTCGTCGCGCCGCTCGACCAAGTGCCAGGTGACAGGGCATTCGATTGCATGTATGATGCAAAGGACGCGGTCGACGACGCGTCCGCTAGCTGTAACTGAATGGCTGGTCTGTAGCCGAGCGCTCTGTTTTCTCTGTGTCATCGTAAGATAAGAACTGGCATTACTCTAGGACCTGATGGACCTGTAGGACCCTACCCAGACGATGTGTGTCTTGTCGACCAAGCGCAATAGAATGACCGCGCTTCGTTTGCGGCTGGTTCGTTTTCTCTGATCATCACGTCGAGGTTGAGCTGAGCTGTTTGCGGGTGCAACGTGAGGCCATGAAGATCGATAGTATTCATGATGCGATCCAGCAGCGAATTTGTCGCCAAGTTTTCCTTGCTGCAGGGATCAAACGCAACGCTGGCATCGCCTGGACATAAGGCAAAGGGTACATTACCCATAAGTGAATGAGCTTTTACGGTGCACCTGAAATGTAGCAAATCGAGATCCCCGCCGTCGTGTCAGCAAGGGTCAGCATGAACGACTTATTTCCTGCGCATCGACGAAGCTCGCTGAATCGATCACTTCGTTTAATGAAGCCAAAGATAATTCTACAAATGCTCCGTGGTTTCAACTCCGAAAGGCATACACAAATTTAAAGTTTAACACATGTCCTAGAACACGCTCTTGGTGAAATTTTGGCTGGTTGTAGTTTTTCGCAAATAACTTTGACACGATGGGCGGGCAGCGGAAGTGACGTAATCCAAATGCATACCTCGCTTACCTTTACAAAGTGCGCCAGGTAACCGGTTAGGTTTTTAGCAGGCATCAATGGTAGCGGTTTTTTCCGGAGCGATTGTTGACTTTTCGGCTTCCCTCCGTTTCCGGGCGGGTCGGAAAAAAATTTTTTCCTCTTACCGCCTATCCAAAAAATGATACTATTTTCAGATTTTTGGAGTTTTTGCTGCTTGCCAACTGCTGCAGAGCCAAAAACAACAAGCTGGATGCAGCTCATATGCCGCAGGGCCACTTTAAAGCTCCTATGTCTGCGAAACCCCAATTTTAGACCAGAAATTCAAAATATTTTGCAAGTGTGAGACGGAAAGAAACGGAAAAATATTTTTTCCGTCTCCGACTGGGTCAGAAAATTTTTTTTCCGATTTTTCCTTTTCCGACATAGTGGGCAAAAATTTTTTCCGTTTTTGTTTTCCGACGAAAAACCCAGAAAACGAAAAAATTTCCTATTCGTTTTATTCGGGAAAAAACACTAGCTAATGGGGCACGGAAGCAGCAGGGGGCACGGGGAGGGAGTCCAAATTTGATCTGTAACTATTCTTTGTTGCTCGCTACGCTCGCTTTCCGGATGAAAAAAGTTTGATGTACCGATCCTCGAGGGCCGCTGACACTGAGTGTGCCAGTGGACTTGAAACCTGTGTAGCGCGCGTAAATTATATATATATTGTGCCGTGCCACGTGATCCACCCTTTATTCCAGAAGTCGGCGCAATATTTGAAAATTAGAAAAGCGGTTTGATACAACCACGACGCCACCGACGACGATGCACCGTTGTTGGAGGTAACGGACTGAACCACGGCAAATGCGTGAAATGAAAGCTTCTTCTCATGCCGCTGAAGGTTGTTCGATATTAGAAAGAGAAACTTATTCTCAATGTGCAGAAGATCCGACTGAGAGAACGGACGTATGCACGAAGTAAGTTGCGTGAAGAACTTCCCACATGCACGAGTCAGTTCAACGATCGGAACTTCAGCATGACAATCGAAATAGTTTCCATTCTAGAAGTAATATGTATTTATCTTTTTAAACACTGCCAGTAAAGTTTTATCTACAAATGACTATTAGAAATGGAAGATATTGAAGATCGTTCAATTTTTAATTGCATGCAAAAAACGTTGACGTTGCAATAAATCCTTCAGCCGAAAGATGTGTAAACGGTGCCGTTAAAGTAAAAGCTTTACATCTGGCGTCATTTTTGGCCATTCACGTGCATGTTTTTTAAGCTTACGTTGTCAGAAAAGCAGAACGATCGAAACCAAAACGACGCTATGGCGGCTGCTTCGAACTGTGACGTCTGCACGGAGATATTGAACGGGAATGACAGAACCTAATTCGCAAAAAAAGCTTATGTTTGTGCTCAATGGTCGGCAATTTAGAGTTCGCACGCCAGTACCCGATACGGAGACTTCGTTGACGTGTCGTTCGCTGCGCCTTCCGAGATGACTGGCAAGCTGCGCTCGAACAGAAGGTAATAGCGAAGCGCAGCAGCACACGATTCTTGTTGTTTTGCGTGTTTTCTCTCAAGGTCTTCAAGCGCGGTTAGCTTCTGCAAAATAGTTGTACAACTTCGTAGGAATCTGGACTACCCCGAATCTGTGAGCATTCTGGGGGATGAGCCCCACCATTTCGATCGTTTGTCCGTAGTAGCTCAGTGCGTCTGTCGTGTGAAAATCCAGCGTACAGTTTCCGCCAGCGACCTTCGGTCGTCGCGCGTGTGTTGTCTCTTTCTTGACAACACATGTGAAATTTCCAAACTTCGGTCTATAGTGATCGCTAGTGCAGCTCATATGTTAGAGCGACATGAGCTATGTAACATTACAGCCTGAGAAGAAAAACTTTCTTTTCTGCCTCGTCGGTCAGCTGATAAAACGCCTTGGCCTGGTTCTCACTTAAAAACAGGAAAGCTCACAAGTGACAGTCAAACTAATCTACGTACCATGAACACGCCCTTACGTCATGAGATAGAAGATCGTTTGTGCAGCGACGTCCTCGGTCGACATCATAGTAGGATCGGACAAAAACCTTCAAACCGATTTTCGGAACGGTGAGTCAGTTTTACGGATGTTAACCCCCTTGGGATTGGCCTTTCTCTCCGGTATCTCTCGTTTGCCCGCCTCCAAAAACGGACAAAAACATTGCAGAATTGCAGTCACAAAATTTCAGAAACAAAACTACGCATGTCTCAAAATTATCATTTTGTAATCGAAAGCATTTAGTTAAATTTTTGAACGAAAAAATTCGTTGTGTGCTATAAAAAATGTTCAAAAAATACTCGAAAAATGTCAATATTTGGTCAACAATTAATCAAAAAGTGCTCAAAACATGTCAAAATTTGTCGCGACTGCCATCCCTGCTATTTGCCTGGTACTCTTCAGCTGAGATTCCTGGAGATCAACAGCACTTGTAAGTTTAGCTTTACACGGGATCACTTACCAAAGATAGCAGAGAAACGGACAACCTTTTCTCACAACCGCCGGCGGTTGCTTACGAAGAACGAACGCCAATCTAGAGGAGAAATTCCTTGCTTGACGTACGCATATATGACGTCATTAGAGAAGACGTTGAGACAACCAGATCTGACTAGATGCAAGTAAACCGGTAAAACGCATTCTGCTATATATGAAAAAATAAAAACAAGCGTACAACTTCTGCAAGGCAGGAAGTAATCAATGCAAGATTGTCATCGGTGGTCAGCCTTGCTTTCTCTTGCCTGCCTCAATTTCCAAACAACTTTTTCCGTTGGGAGGCTGCTATCGAACTTTCATTACATATCCTATTATTTTATGATCATTTTGCGTCCACAAAAAGGAGAGAAAATATGCTCATCTTTTACAAGAGGTGACGAACAAAACATGATCATGCAAATTAATCGGCAAAGCAGAAGCGCATCCAGTATAAACCACCAAAAACGCGCCCGGAAGTTCGCGCCTCCCAATAACAGCTGCCGGCTACCGCTCGCAAGTTGGCGCCTACCACTGGTAAGGTTGCATCTACCGTTGTCAAGTTGGCTTCTGTACTAGTGAGTTAGTTCTACGTTGGCAGGTTCCCGTCTACTATGGCAAGTTAATTACAACCATTGGCAAGTTGGCATCTGTTGCTCACAACGACTGCTAACTTTTGCCGGACGGGAATATGGGAAAGGCTAATTGGTATATGAAATGATTTCAACCTGATAGTATGCATTTCATTGTTGACCGCTGGACTCGCTTGCCGGATGCAAAAAGTCAAGCCTTAGTGGCGACATGACACATGTACATTCCACTTAGTGTACCGGCCGCTGAACTTTTGCAGAGCAATTTAAAAGCATTGTGTTTCGATAAACTAAGCTATAAACGTCGTACTTGTGAAGCCGATGAGCGACGCTATTGACCTGACATGCCAGTGCCTGCGCTTCACCAAGAGCAGCCAAGTCCAGCACGGTATTAAAATCGCCTTGAAGTGCTTGCATGTTGTTTTGCAGTTGTCGAAACCTGGAATGTTTCCAACGTCTTATCGAGCATCAATGGTATGCTGTCAAAAGCCTGCGCACGTGTATGCTGAGAGAACGTCATCGTCCGTGAGTGCGTTGTTTATGTGACTCTCTTCCGCCAACGAAGGAAGCGACGTGATATCATGTATTTGCTCATCCCTTCGTTTCCGTTGCTGCTGCGCGAAAGTACGTTCCAACGCCGGAAGTTGTTGCGCTTTGATGCGACATTCGTTGAGTTTCTTCACGCGACCATCTTCGAGCTTCAATAGTGATGGTGGTGGTGTAGCATAGGAAAGAAACCTGAAACAATACTTACGTCCATTTTTTCGGCTGCGCTCGTGTCTGACGAACGATGAGAACTGATAGCGCTGCCACTATTTTTTAGCTGTAATACTCATGCGCTTAGCCGCTCGCTACACTTGAAATTTGAAACTGAATTTGCGCCTGACGTTATCAGACAAATACCACACAGGCCCACAGGCAGATCGCTGTGTCACTGTATTTTGCTGCTGTAAAAGCGAACACCTTTTCTGCGTGTTTAAATATACCAGTACTGCTAAGCTGGAAAATGTGTTTTCTGTTTAAGCAACATGTTTCAAATGGTAAACGGTATGAAAAGAGTTTGTGCAAACGCTAATTTCAAACTTGTCAATCTGCGAATAAATTGTTCAACTCTAGTCTGATTTTGACACGGTTTTTAACGTCTTTAGTTTTGCAATAACAAATTTTTTATACAAGCACTACCCTAAAAAATGATTTGAACTTCAAATGGTGATTTGTGAGACTCCAGTCGAGAAGTTAATAACTTTCCTGGATGTTTCAGGTCTAATTAATGACGAGTTCTTTATCAAAACCGCTTTTTCATCTTGCATGGAAGCAGAAGCTACGTAGTTAAATTGTCAAACATAAATTTTCACCGTACCCTTTCTTATCTCGCTTGCCTTATTCCCATTCACTATATTCCTCATATGTCGCTTTACCTCAGCAAACGAAAGTTAGAGGACAGTATGAGAAACTTGCCAACTTTAGGCGACAACTTGCCCATGGTAAGGAGTTCGTGGTGCGAAGCTCCACTCCGCAACACAAACATTTGTTCCTTTTTCGTCAAAAAAAACAGAGTGCACTTCTGGCTTTGCCGGTGCATTTGTGCTTATGTTCTAGGCGAGTGATTCCAAGTTGACAGCATTAATAATTTTTTGACAAAGGAGACTGTTAGATTGTCAATCAAAATACCCAATAGAACTGGAGTTACGTTGGCTAGATAAGCAGAAAGCGTCAGAAAGTAAGTGCAGAGACTTTCACCTAAGATACAGTATTGAATATTCTGTGATCGATTCACTGTGAGGTGGACCCCAGGATCACCACATCGCATCCGTTAAGTACATCGTTATCGGCACTTGATTGTTAGCGTGAGCTTATCGCATCACGGGTGTGCGAAGTTGTTGCCCACATGCGAAGTTCATTGTCGCTAAACGCGCAACACACCTTTACGCGGCGGAACGGTGCAATATCGCGTAAAGCGAAGCAGGCAATCGTGTGATTTTTAGCGTTGCGCCACAAATTGTTGTAATACGGCGTAACTCACGGCGGAAAGTCGTGAAAAATTCAATCTGTCTCGACCACGCCGACTCGCTTTCTCTATCACGTTGAGTAAGATTACAGACGGCAAATAGTGTGGAGGTCGTCATTTTCAGCCGATCTCTGCAGACGTAAAGCTGGCTTTCATCGGCGGTCCTTTTAATCTACCGGCAATGAAAGGCAACCACTTTGAGTTATCCTTGTCGACGGCAGAAGAACCGTTTAAAATAGTCGTGGAAATTTACGTCTAGTTGTATATAACATCGGATTACATTTCCTTCGTCGTTCAATTACGGATTAGCGTTCCGGCAAGCCTTCGGGTCCGGAATATGTGGCGTCTAAATTCCCTCGTCATTGGCGTGCATTTCGCACTTACCGTATGCGCCCCGGCATCAGGCGCACTCGCGGTCACAAGGGGTTTCATTCTCGGAACGCACTACGCTCCTTCGTTGAGTAGTATTTTTGTGCTTACCACAGATGATATTTTCGCCAGTTCTGTATCCAACAGTACAATGGAAGAGTTAAGCTTTTCGGTGTCGGCGATTGTCGGCGACAGAAATGCATCGAATTTTCAATTTTCGATTTATTCGTATCAGCTAATTAGCGCCGAAGTTGACAAGACGGCCTCGAGAAATATAGTCGTAATGTGCCTGAGCGTCATCGGATGCGAAGCGTTCATGTGGATGCCAAAAAGCCGAGTCATAGCGCGAATCAAAACCAATCTAAACGATATACTTTTGTCAAAATTTCTTAGCCCTAGCGACTTCACTTTATCGATTATTCCCCAAGAAGAGAGCAGAAGCTTTTCCATATTCACCTCAATGACGACACTCTTACTGGATGGCAAAAAGAAGCTTAGTCGTCTTTCAAGAACACTTCAGATTAGCTGCCGATTTGACGGAGCTAACATCAGCGAAGCCGAATGCAGCGAAATTTCAAATGTTGTCGACACGGCTCCACCTACTGTCGGAAATCGGACAACGCCGACCCTGATCAACGGTGGCTTGCCAATTCTGACTTTCATGTATAGAAATTTTGTCTTTACTGTTTCAAGTGTGTTCCCTGAGCCTGCTACTGCGCTCACTCGATTCTGCTCAAATGATCAGACAGCAAATCTGACTTCAAGAATGCAGCTAATTTTAGATCTAGTACCATCAGCTTATATGAGCGTACCGACGGGAAGTGCTTTCGAAACGACAGCCGCCTATTTTCGAAATTCTGGCACGACGAACGCGACGCTATTCCTAGCCTTGCGTGGCCTCTCAAATCGGAGAAAGACGCTGGCACTGTTCTTAGTAAAATATGATCTCGAAACTGCGCTATCACGATTTGACGACATGGCAACGCTATGCGCGGGTGATAATGTCTCGGCGTCGTCGGCTGACGTAATGGCTTTGATAGACGACGATTGGCGGCGTTGCGCGGAGTTGGAGAAAAATATAACTCGAAAATTTCCCGCCATATGTGAGCCAAACTCGAAGGCGCCGTTTTCTATGCTATCCTCATATACGAAACCTGAAAGTGTCAATCCGTTGCTTGTTATGGAAACCGATCCCGAGACAATGCTAAGTGTAGTTGACCTTGCGGTCGTCGACGAAAATACAGCGTTTTTCTCCCTGCAGCACGACCAGGAAACCTCGGTCTATACGCTTGTCAAGGTGCGGCAGTTTTAGACGCTTGGAATGTAGTTGTCGAACTCTTCGAAATTAGGTGATTAGAAAATTATGAATGATTGAAAAAATGTTTAAAACTAAGTATACTGCGTTTTCATTTGAGTATGGATTGAAACATTACACGTAAAATAGTGTAGGCTCATGTAAAACATTTACCTTTGGACGTTTTGTACATTTGCCTTTGGCGTGACATACTACATCGACATTTTGTACCTTAGGTATGCATTCTTAACACTACACTTCATCGCTGTCATATTCCCAAGTGTGGCTTGTGGTCAACAGATCTACGTTCAGCTCAGCTGCAATCTCCTGCTTCAGGAAAGCTACTAGCGACATCAGGCGACATAATTTACGCAGTGAACTTCACGAACGTAAGTGGATTTCCAAAACGGAGATCAGGATCTGTTTTTGTCGACGCAATAAGTTAGCAGTGAACTCTGCACATTTTATGAATATTTCTCTGCCCTTGAAAACGTGCGCTTTGAAAGGTCATTTTGTCTAAGAAAAGTCGAAATCTCCATTTTATCGAAAACTAAAACGGTTTTGAAAAACTCTGTTTTTTTTTTAAACACTTTGGCTTGCAGTTTTTTCCGTAGCCTGCCGCGATCAAGTGTTGTTGGGCAAACGACGTTAAAGAATTTTGTCAAAGGCAGAGCAATATTGGAAAATTGGCTAGTGAAAATATCCAGCCATATAGCTGTTGACTTCTGATTTTTTGATAGCTTGTCTCGTACCCAGCTAAGGCCTGCGCGTTGTACCAGACGTGCAAGGAAGTTGTGCGAGCAAACTTGGCAGGAGATCCACTCGCATGCGTGTGGTGCTCGAGAAATGCCACTTTCGGAAAAGCCGTTCCACCTGAAACAAGTGACTGCCGCCTGAAAGTGACAACCATACTCGACGATTGCACTAAAGCAAGCAAGTTGGTACGTTGCGTTAAAACGTGACCCTGATATCGTTTTTTATCCAGACAACCTAGATTTGAAACGTCAATCAACGTTTTTACAAATTAGCACTAAACTCAAATAAAAATGTCAAAACTCGAAGATTTCAGTAACGTTAATTATACGAAAAACTGAAAAAATGCGCTAGTCAAGCTTCATGTAAGCTTTTTGCCTTAGAATATCGAAGAACGCAGTCCTAATTTTCACATATTCGTTGTTGGTGCTGTCTGCTTTACCGCCGTTTTTGGTGTCGTCGCATTTGTGTCGTACCATCGCCGACGGTCCTCGAAACGCATTAACATTCAGAATATTTCTAATGCAACTGCAAAGCAATTGGCGCACCATTATTTTGAAATGGATGGTATCCGATTTCCGTACACACAGCTTCAGGATATGGTACCTCAAGAAGCACTCATTCCGTTTGCACGCATTAAGCAAGACAGCTATTTGGGCCAAGGTGGGCACGCATTTCCATAGCGGAAAGCACAAAAAAATCAAGTGAAAATTTATAATGTTTATTTTAGGAAATTTTGGAATTGTATTTTCAGCAGTCCTCGATTACCCCGATGGTGAAAAATATAGTCAGATGAAAGTGGCAGTTAAAACGCTAAAACGTAAGCTAGAGCAGCTGGTGTGCATTTCAACATAGCCTTTTCGAGAATGCGACTTTTAGTCGAAGCAGGTGTCAGTCAGTTTCTGAGAGAAGGTCTCCTTATGCGAAATTTCGATCACCCACATGTATTGTCTTTGGTGGGCATTAGCTTTAACAAGTGGATACCACTGATCGTAATGCCGTTTATGAAGTACGGCGATCTTCGGCGTTATCTACGCAATCCAGCAACAGTAAGTTTAATGGGGGGTTTCATAATGGATATCGTTGCGAAACTTACACTTTGACCACCAGTCGCTTATTCCTATATGTTGATCCCCGGGATTTCACAGCAAATCTTCACAATACGCCCGGAATTCCCCGTCCCGTGGTGTTTTTGGCGCGTCTTCCATTTTGACCAATTTTGGACAGCGAGAAAAGTATGAAATTTATTAGTTTGCTCTGAAAAGTAGAGATTCTCTAATGCAAAGTGGTGAACTTCTTATCACCAGAGAAGCCTGTCAGCGTTTGTGTATAAAATGGTACACGACCTCCGGAGCGTCTCCAACGAAAAACTGCTTTTCTCATAGAGCGCGTCTTAAGACAACTGGTCTACATGCAAAAATATGTTTCCTGTTGACTCCTGAACTCCGACATCACCACATCGGCAACAAGTAAATTAGGAAAGCCGAAAAGGCATCCTGCTGTTTCACAAAAAACATTTGCGCATAAGTTTTTGAAGCAGCAGAGAAAAGAAGGCCACGATTTGTCGCCGCACTGCGTTTTTCCTCTCTCTTGTAAAAAAATGAAAAACATGTAGCGAAAACGCTACGCAACACGAACTGCACGGGTTTTGTAAATGCTTAGCGAACGCTGAATATTCTTCAATGTTCTGTCATTTACTTAATGTATTTATTTGAGGGGAAAGAGAGGGGAGCCCCAGAACGATCAGTAAGCCTCCTTTGCTTACGCGCTGCGCGCTTCAGGAAAGATGCAATAAAATGATTATTTGTACTGTTTGGCAATCCGTTTACACAAAGCGCTGACGCGAATACAAAGTCAAATTTGATGTTTTTGAGCTCAATTTAACTGTAAAATAAAAAAATTAATTTCCTTGGTATTTGAACCCGTGGCTTTGGAGTTGGGCCGGCCCCGGACCGAAGATTTTCGGTCATTTCTAGAACATCCTGGCTGCAAAGTTTTGACGCGTGCGAATTAAATTTTCAGATAGTCGATCAGCGAAAACTTCTCGAATTTGGGCTACAGATAGCTGAGGGAATGAACTATCTTCACAACAATGGATTCGTGCACCGCGATCTCGCTGCTCGAAATTGCATGCAAGTGAACTAGTGCGTTTCACCTGAGGCAAGATGACTAATGACATACCATTCTCAGGCTAGATGACAATCTAGAAATTCGTATTGGCGACTTCGCGCTTTGCCGTAACGTTGAATCTAGTGGGTTCTATCGTAGCATGCACGCCGACTTACTACTTCCGGTAAAATGGATGGCACCAGAAAGCCTTCAATGGTCTCTATTCTCGTTCAAAACGGATGTCGTAAGTTTTTGTGAGCAGACCGCAAATCCACGTATGGTTTATTGGACGCTTTTCAGTGGTCCTACGGAGTTGTCCTCTGGGAACTTATGACGCGCTGCGACGAACCTTACATGGAGGTCGGCGACGAGCGTTCATGCGACTCGTTGACTACTCAATTCGTTAAAGCCATTTCTGAAGGTTACCGACTAGCGCAGACCGAGTACTGTCCGACAGTGCTCTATGACCTGATGCGCACATGTTGGCACGTAGACGCCGAATGTCGGCCGGTATTTGGCGTTCTTTTATGGCAGCTAACCAACGTGCTGCGCGCTTGTGTTGACGACGTCGAAGATAGTGAAGATGGGAACGCGTTTAAGAATAGACGTGTTCCTCTTACGTTTTCTAGCTCTGATCTCACTACCAGGACGTCTCGTGGGAAAAGCCCCACAGCTAACGTGAGGAGACCACACTGGGCAACGAAGCGTTTCGATAACGAGGAGCGCAGAGAAAGTCCGCCAATGCCAACGTCTTACGAGCGAGTTGCTGTGATATATAGGGCTCCTGACTAAAATGATGGCCGTCCATATTCTTCAGTCATTCTCGTCGGGAAGTGTGACAGCAATGGAAAAACTATTGTCTCATGTGCACATAATCTGTGTTTATCTAATATGACGGCAGGTCGTCATTCAATTTCAGCACTGTGAAAAACACACTTACGCCATTATGTTCTATTAAAGCGAAATTCTCAGAGACATTAGGAAACTCTATGTTAAGTGGAAGGCTCATAGCTTACCTGCAAATTGTAGACGATTTTTGGCTACCAAGATGCAGAAAACACGGTCAGCGAGTCTCGAGACATGAAATCCCAAATTTGCACCATTTAGCACCCAAAAACATATGAAAATTTTTTTATAAAATCATACAGCAGCAGCCCAGAGCTGATTTTTGGTAGACTTACGTAGATTAACTCAGTGATTCCGAATATCGCATAACAAAGCTGGGTCATATCGGCCGCTATTTCCCAAAAATGCTATTTTGGTACTCTCTTCAATTACATCTTCACACAGACACACAGAAATGAATTTCTGAAAGCAGATTCGTAATCAGCGCATTGTTCTGCATTTTCCACTATTTTATCGGGATTTTTAGCCAAATTTTTTTTTATTTTTATAAAACGCTGCTCCGTGGG
This sequence comes from Prismatolaimus dolichurus, assembly GCA_034691745.1. Taxonomy (NCBI): domain Eukaryota; kingdom Metazoa; phylum Nematoda; class Enoplea; order Triplonchida; family Prismatolaimidae; genus Prismatolaimus; species Prismatolaimus dolichurus. The sequence continues at coordinate 15,860 of JAQGBB010000781.1, forward strand.
CGCATCGACGGCGCACCCCATGGTGACGGTTGTTATAAACAAGATAGTTCGCCAAAATCCCGGATAAAATGGTGAAAATTGTGCTGATTACGAATCTGTCGCTGACCGCGAAACCTCCATCTTTGCAGATTTATTTTCTCACTTAAGAAGGCAAAAGGAGAATGTTCAGAAAATCAAAGGGAGCAAAAAGACAAAAATATATGTTCGGCGAGCTTATCGTCGTCGATATTTCTTGTATAAGTGGAGCCCCTCAAGCTGCTTTGATCTCTGAATTCGTTCCTACGAATTCACCAAAGCAACGATAGGGTGTCCGCCCACAAGTTTTTGTCTCGCAGCTTACAATCAATTGCACGACGCCGGATGAAAACTTCATTCGAAAACGTGACCCAGATGAATAAGCAATGATTGTATTCATTGATCTGAAGTCGATTTCGGCAATCGATTTTAAGTACAAAACACTCAACTTTCCTGAGAAACGCGAGCGACAAGAGGGAGTTTCTCGAGAATCCCCCTGTGTGCACTCTCAAGAACATCTCGAAAATAATCAAAATTTCGTTCTCTCTGGGACGTCTTCGGGTCACTTTTGCGACCCCGTAAAGCGACGTTTTAGCTCACTTCGTGATATTGGCACTCTACATATGTGCCGTAAATGATTAAATCAATCAAAAATTAAAAAAAAAAAAAAAATTTTTTTTTCAGCATAATTTTTGG
>JAQGBB010000782.1:0-16563 GCA_034691745.1 Prismatolaimus dolichurus
GACCCCCCCCCCCCGCCCCTAAACTGTGACGTTATAAATGGGTGGTCCTTAAGTGCACTTTGCCGTAGACCGCATTATCGGCCGGACTAACGTCTGTGGCGTGACGTCATATAAGTAAATCACTTGTGAGAAAACCAACGCAAATTTCGTAATTCGCTCGTTAGCATTTGCAGTGACATGAAAACACCACAACAACATCACAATAAATCCCGCAAATATTTTGTGGAAGTTGTTTTTCTTGACTAATAGTCATAGTAGTAGAGACTATTGTACTTACAATTTGTCAAGGCATGTGTTATTAAACATCTATAACTTTGTGCCGATTATTGCAAAAACAGCCAGCTATAAACATGACAAGATTCTATAAAATGCACTTCCAATCTCGGGAAAATGACATCACATTGTTTGCATGACTTGTGACGTCAGTTGGCTCGTGTCAAAGCACTGGAATGCAACGCGCAGATGCACGCACACGTCTCGTCTTATCTCATCTGTCTTAGCTTGCCCAGACACTTTCTGCAACTTCAGCAAATCACATGTGCTAGACGCTTGTCGTCGCGGTCTGGCAAACGTCTGAAAAATGGGAGACCTTCCTGAATCGTCGGAGAATAACAATCTCGGTAGCAACTCATCGACGGACGCGCAATATCCAGAAAGCCCTGTGGGTATACAGGACAAGCCGCCGTTGGTCGCCACCCAGCAGTGCAATTACCCCTACACTGACCCAATTATAAACGATTCGTCAGAGCGTGTGCTGCCGGAATGTAGCAGTGGCGCTGCATCCGACTCATGCTGTGAGCGACGAGACTCCGTTGTCTCCTTATACGTCGACGTCGATAAGCTGTACGGCGAGAGCATCCCCGAACTTGCTCACGACTACTGGAAACCAGGGCTCTTGCCTTTGTCGCGACCTCCAAAGCCTCCCAGCGATGACGTGCAGGAACTTGTTTCCAAATCGTCGTCGATTCAAAGTCTCTATTCGTTTGCGCGCCGGCGGCAACGAGTTTTGCTTGGCTTCACAGCACTGCTTCTAGCCGTAGCTCTTATACTCGGCTTAGTGCTTGCAGGAGATTTTGGTATTTTTCTTAGCCTAGCTGTTGGGAGTGGCAAATTTGAAAACGAATCGTTTTAGCTCAACCTTCGCCGACAGTACTGCCGCCAACAACATCAGCGGCGACGGTCACGGAAAAAAACACAAGCTCGTCATCTTCTGGTCTGCTCTCGACATCGACGAATGGTGCTTCGTCAAGTTCGACTGACAGAACGTCATCAGAGGCGGCGTCGGCGTCGAGCCCTACGACAGTTAGCACAACAGTACTCACAACAGTGCCGACAACAGTAACAACGACGGCTAATCCAACGACAACAGGTGAATGAATTATGAGTAAAAATCCAAACGACGAACTATTTCATTTTTTGAAAATTTTAGAAAGTTGCTTAACGCCACCACAAGGTAAGAAGCAAGCAGAGATTCACGTATACGTTGGTAAACTGTTACGTCAGCCTAGGAGGAAACGACGAGAAGAATTTACAATTTTTTTAACTTTGAATTCTGAAAATGTTTTTTTGCATCAAATGACAAAATTATTGGAAATTTTTTTATTTTTGAAATTTTAATGAGCACAATGTGAACCTATATTCGTGAGCAAAGTAATTCTGATTTTGAAAAGTCGGATTTCAGGCTTTTTTCAAATTCCGATTCCAGAAAAATTTGAGTGGCAAAGATATGTTTCAGAACGCTTTGTAGTCGTAATTAAATCGCACGTCAAAAAGCTTTTTGAACATTTTTGAACGTTATTTTTGTACAGCAACTGTTCCAGATTGATTTTTGCCAATCGACAGAGAAGCCGACGCAAGTGCATGTGGTCAAGTGCGGTTTAGATACAACAGAGAAATTTTGAATCAATTATAAGCCAGGACACGGTCTTGAATGGATTCCAATTCGGATATTAGAAAAATATTGATTTTATGCGCTGACTGTGTGCAACCACACGTTCGCGCCGTTGACTTGATTTTTGGATCCGGAGTGTTATAGGTAAAACAATTGTGTTCGAGAGTTCTTTGGAAGAATCTCCACTTCAGATCGGCGACGCCTTCTACTTCGACGGAAAGCTTCACGACACAGTTTTCGTAAGGGCTCATCCATATATGACGCCACGTGCCGAGGGGGAGGGGGAAAGTCCGAAAATTTTACTTGGTAAGTGACGCTATGTGTAAAAGATGGCCAACGTTTATGTGTTAGACCAGGTGACGGAGGGGTGGGGGTCCAAAAATTTGAATTTTTAGGTGACGTCATATATGGATGAGCCTTAAGTCAGATGTCAGCAACAAATTCAGTGTTGGCCACACAATTATGCCTTTTTTGCTTTCGTTGCTTTACCAGGTCTTTGCGTATGGCGTGATTGCGTTCGAAACGAATTTTCGAACATCTATGCCTCCGGATACGCTGCCGCAAACTGAAAACAGCATACCTCTGCTTGCCGCCTTCTGGTCCGAGGCAAACATCGACCAAGAGGATTTCGCAGTCACCACACGGATAACGAAAGATCCATGCGAACTGCATCAGCTAGCGAAACGCATACACGACAGTTTGAGTATTACGCTACCGACAGTGAAAGCCACTGCGGTCATCGTGAGATGGAATGCTTCGACGAACATGGCTGTCGAGAAAGCTAATCCAGTAAGCTTCCCAACGATATCCTGCGCAAGTTTAACAGCGAAAACAGTGTTTTCCTTTTAATCTAAATTAGGGAAATTCCTTCGAATGCACTTTTTTCTTCGACGAATCGAGGAACACGTGCGTCTTCTTCAAATATATTACTCTCGATCACAGAACTAGTCCTACGATGGGACCAGCTGTGGTGGGTCAAATGACGTCATAAATCCAACGGTGCGAATGTCTGAGAGATGGTGATTTTTTCAGGCTGGAATCGACTTTGGCAACGGTACGGGCATCAATCTTCCAGGATCCGGAATGAGCAATATTACCAATCTACTCTATCTTCGCAATGTTAACTGCCCTGCCGATGAAGAAGAAGACTGCAGAGGGCTTTTTCTGTACTGTTTTTAGCATAGAAGTATTGTAATTGTGCGAATGTGATTTTGTTTGTCAAATACAAAGATTGCGTTGGATTCACGTTTCGAAAATATTGCGTTATGCTCTTTTGGAAGCAGCGAGCGTGATGTTTTTAAATTTTTCGCAAATAACAAATATTTCGCTGCTTACCGCGACATCAAAACGTTTTACTTGCAACCAGTAGCAACATTACACAGAAAAGAAGTAAATCGGGAAAGCCGTTCGAACGCCTAAATTCCCTTTGTCACGTAGCCTGAGCTAACTTTTGCACATAGCCTCACCTTCCATTTTTGAACCCGTCCTTCCTCTTGATAGCGGTTTTTTTAAATAAAGGACTTCCGCTCAAAATCTGAATTTTTTACTTCTCTCCCCCTGTCCACTCAAGTCGCTTATTCCCATGTGTTAAAATTAACGTTGTGTCCACTTTGGCATGACCCCTCCGCGAACGTACTTTGTGAAAGGCCCTGGTGACGTCACATATGGATGAGCCACAAATACGTTTGCGGTCATTCGCTACGCTCCGGTGATCGTTAAAAAATCAGAAAAAAATGTTACACAAATGCAAAAGTTGAAAACCGAAAAAAACAAACGATATTTGCGTTAAAAAGGAACACGAAACATTTTGGAACACCCCGGAACATCATTCTTACGCGCACTGTGTGCGCTTCAGGCAGGATGCAATATTGTGAGAATAGCCTCAAATCGTGCCTAGCTATTAAGACAGTACCCTATCGCCGTATACACGCTTGTCGTAGGTATTCGCAACCGCTAGCTCGATAAGACTTCGAATGCAGCAAAGCAAAACGCTGCGCATTAGAAAAAATGTTCAAAAAAGCTGCAAACACAGTAGCTATACTGAGCTACTTGTCTGTGCTCCTGGTGCTGATCGATCACCCATTTTTGGCCGGCGGAATAGCTCAGCTCGTACCCTTTATGAACGACGAAATTCTCAATTTCACAAAGTTGCTGACACCTGTCAAGATTCGCTTCCCGCACGAGATCAAAATTGGCAAAGAGAAGTTTTCCGAGTGCTTTGTAAGTGTGCACAGCAGTGTTGGTGTGCATGCGCGATGCGACCAGCTATTGCTTTTCGCCCAGGTTTACTCCTACGGCATAATCTCTTTTGGAAAAGAGACCCCGCTATGGGACCCACAGTCGATGGAAAGCATTGATGCCGGAACAACGCTGATTGCCCCGTTCTGGCTAGAAGTGAACGTTCAGGACTCGGGCGGTGTCCGCTTTCGCTTAGACGACTTTCGAACGTCGCCGTCGCCAACAGTTGCAAGCTTTGTACGACGGGTGAATCCACTTTTCAACATCACGATGAACGTTACCGACACATTTGCGTTGATCGTCACCTGGGATCATACACGTTCGCTGAGCAGTGCGAACGCAACGCAATTTCAAGTAGGCTTGAAATAAGTGATATTTTGGTGTTTAGCAGAATTCTGCGCAACATAAAACTGCAATAAAAACCAATCTAAAGTTTAAGTTTGCTTAAAATTCGTGTTCTTTTGCTAAGTATCAAATAATTTTTAGGACAACTCGTTCCAGTGCGTCTTAGTTGCCGACAACGAGGAGACGTTGGTTTTGTTCAACTACAACAACCTAGATCATTTCAAAGGTGCTGTCAGCGGAGTTGCGCAAGTGAGTAACAAGCAGATTGGAAAAGCGAAACAACAAGTAGTCGGATGCAACCGATGAGCCAGGCCCACGGGCGGAACGTATTCAATGAGAAAGGGAATAGTACGCTAAACTAGCTGCTAATGTCACTCAAGCATAAAACATGACCCATGACGGGTGTATAGTGGCAATGGCAGATATATAGTGTCCGATTTATAATGTCCATGGCAGAGTTATAGTGTCCATGACAGCTATTTAAAGGGCGCCTATAATTTATGGGGACCCCAAATTGCGAATCGGCCAATTCAGACCTGTATTTGTGGAGAGCATTGAGGAATGTAAGAATGCCAAGCATGGGGGCGCGGCACGCCCGCGTTCTCGCGCAGTGCCGGAAAGAGCGTGTTATACGAGTACAATGGTAGTGATTCCACTTTCACCCGATGTTTTCACTTTTCACCGCGGAAATCACCGTTCCTGAATTCAAGGTGATTTCCGCGGTGAAAAGTGAAGACCTCAGATGAAAGTGAAAGATCACTACCATTCTACCAAAGAAGTTTTTTGGCTGGGAGAAAACATACCGTGGTATTTTGGGTGTTTAGACTGCAGGCAGACGGCATGCCATCGATGGCATGTCAAGAGGGACGAAACGGATATCCACAGTCTCACTCATTTTTTCTCATATTTTTGCCAACCTTCAAAGTTTCGGACCCGATTTCTCGCGTGTATGCGATTTTTAAGCGGTGGGACATGTCGTCCGTACGTACATATGTATGCAGGATAGCGTTTGCAAGAAGCAAGCTAGCAGGCTGAAACTTTTTGTGCGATTACCTTGGCGAGTATATAGGTTCGAGTTCGTGAAGTAGCATATTGGTCCACTATTGCGGCGCCACACCCCAAAAGAAGACTCAACGTGCACGCTTTTTGTGGGGTATTCTACCGAATCCGAAACTGGTACCGAAACTGAAACTGCCATGTAAAAATAGCGTGCTTTGGCGATAACTCCGGAACGGCTTGAAATTTGGTGTGCTCATTCCCGAAAGCCGTAGTTAGCGTTATCATAGACCGCTGGTCGAATACAAAACCGGTTTCTTTTTTTTTCTTTTTAAATTAAACTGATATCACTTATTCAGCGATACAACAATATGCACTTTTAGAGCATAAGCAATGAGATGGCCCCGCAGCTCAGTTGGTAAACGCGTGTAGCTTACAAATCGACGGTCGCAGGTTCGCACCCTGCTTTTAGAAAAACTTTTTCCATCTCCGTAAAGTCTGACGTTGAATTTTTTTTTTGTCAAAAATGTGTTTTTAAACTCAATGAACAGTTTCGTTGGCGTCAGTGGGCCTCGAGAATCGGTACATCCGACTTGTTTGAGAAAACCAACGTGAAAAAAGTATTTTTAGATGCCCCTCAACTCTCGATTGTAGTGCTCAAAAGTAGGGGTTAACTATAGCATTATAAGCACTCTTTAACACCGATTTCAGCTATATAGTCTCCATGGCAGCTATTTATTGCCCATGGCAACTAGAAGTAAAAAATTGTGTTAGAGCTTGTTCAACTGCTGTATTTTCTAGGTCGGCGTTAAACTTCCGGGCAACGAATCGATAAACTTGCCCGTCTCTGGCACGCCTTCAATTCTGAATCTGACGCGACTGCAAAACGTTGAGAATGAAGCTAGTAATGATGCGAAGCTGTACGGAGGTCAATTCCAATATAAGATTGGATACAGTGATCTCTCAAAAGAGTCGCGCAAGCCGATTGTGAAAGATATTAACGCTGGTAAGTCCAAGGTGCTACTCCACATCAGTCCACATTGGGAAAATGTTGCGGGAAGCAAAAAGGCTAATTTTCATAAATGAAGATCAAAGTCAATAGGTTCATCCGCAAAGTTCTGCGCGTGCAGGTCACGAAACTTCACATGTTTATATTTAGCCATTGGTCAGCAGCAATGAAGACAAAGCGCAAACATCACTTTTTGTACAACGAGATGAAATAATCGATAAATTTTATCGAATTCGGCTAAATTTCGAAGCAAAAGAGATTTAGATAGTGATTACTTTGTAACAAGGCGATTTGTTGCTAAACCCATTCTGTTAATGAAAAATAACTAACAAAAATAAAAAATTGTTAAACCCCAAAAAACTGTACAAAACAAGTTACGAAAACAAGAAAAAGAAACAAAAGGATTTATAGTTCTTTTATTATTTTTGAAAGTTTGCGAGACAAATTTACACAAAAAGTAAAACATTGTCGCAGCACGCTTCGCCCGCGGCGTGTTTTATAAAAAAAGTACCAACCGTTTAAAAATTTAGTCGCTAACTACACTCGCGACGTCAAGTGAGCAAATCAGATAGAGCGAGTGTACATGTGTGCTGAATAACGACTAACGCAAATTTTAGAAAATAACAAAAGTGAAACAACTGTTTTGGTTGAAAACAGAACAAAAAACAAAAATTGTTAAGGCCAAAAACAAAAGAATTTTCAAATTCTGTAAAAGTGATCCCCACTAGACTACATGTTTCAGATCCGATGAGACGATGCGAGGCGTACACCGATCCCCACATCTGCGTCTACGACGATATTAATCGGAAATATGTTGACGTCACAGCGCCGAACATGGGCAAGGATACGATACGTTTGTTCACCGCACCGTGCAACCACGTTGGTGACGCGTTCAAGTATAGCATCTGGTATACGTCCACATGCTGGCCTGACCACTCGCAGTGCACTGCAACGGCCATCGACGGGGTCTTCATTTTCGTCCAATACATGCTTGGAACGCAGAAGATAAACGTCGTCATCCAAATCAAGCGGCAAGGGAATAAAGCCCCACTGCTTCGAGTAAGTCATTTTTATTTAAAAATAACCGTCACAAATAGATCGCCCCGGCGAAAGGCATCCGGATTAAAAAACACGATAGCAGAAGCTTGGAAGCAAGAGAGAAAAACGCGTGCACAATTGGGCGCCTGCCATTGGCACACAGGTTTTCCTCGCGCGCTTGTCGAAAAAACAAACGCCTTTTGTCGTGGGGCTTCGCCCCCGAACCCCTTTCCATTGGCAAGTTGCCAACTTGCTAATGGTACGCATGCATTTTCACGTCGTCCGCTAACTTTTGTCCGTCGGGGACACGGGAGGAATAATTTCAGAACGACCACTAAGCCTCCGTTTGTTGTCGCTCGCTTCGCTCGCTGCTTGCCGTATGCAACAAGTTGAAGTCGCGTCGAAAATGCTTTTCATTTAGTTCTGTCCGCAATCGGGCGGTTGCAAGACCGGATTTGAACGCTATCCGAAAGACTGTCCCGACGAACAGCCCTGCTGGGTAGAGAAGAGGACAGACGATGCACCAGAGCGCACTGGCTTCACGATTCACATCTACCGAGGCAATGGCGTTGATGACGCGGTTGTATACTACGACCCGTTGACCTGGAACCTCGTGGTGAGCATGTCGGCGCTGCGTGAAAACAACACGATGGGCCTTTGCGGCAACATGGACAACGTCCTTGGCACGTACGATGGCCCCGACCGATCATTCAAGTGTCACGATAAGTTTAACAGCTTCGGAGAGTCACGCGACGCATGCTGGACGTCACCCTGCACGAACGTGACAGAAATGGGATTTTGTACCAAGTGTGTATGCGCATTTCGGGTACAAATTTAGCAAAGCAAAGCGTCAATCTGATGCCGTTGTGTCAGTCAAAGTAGCGCTTTTCAAGCGCAAGCAAGAATACGGTTAATTTTTTGAAAATAACTGAAACTGTCTGAAATTATTATTTTTTTGCGAGACTCATTTATTTCAAAAAAGATTTGCGACCGAAAGTTAAAAATTTTTGTTTGCGTTATGTGTGCGTTTTCTAAAATTAATTTGCAAAAATGAAATTTTTAACAAATGTCCACCACGGATAATAAGCTCCATATCGACAAGGCTTTAGTTATCTGTGCTGCAGCGGTCGGCAAATATATTTTGATAAATTTTGGGAAACCACCGGTTCACCACTGCGTGTGACGCAGTTCTACGACTAGCAGAACTGGTTAGGTTTACCTGCTGCTCTTTATTTTCAGCTTATCGAATGATCTTTGGCACTTAGCAATGGAGGGTGAAATGCAGAATGGAGCGTACTGTGTGGCCAAACAAACTGCAACAGCTGGTAAAGTTTGCTTTACCAGGGGCGCCCATATGGGGGCTAGGGGGGCTCGCTTCCCTTTAACCGGTTGAAAAAAGGAAAAATGTCCAATTTTTTTGGACGAAAAAAGCGACCGAAATGCCTTTTTACAACTAAAATCCCACCAAAAATGAATGAAAATAGCAAGAATTTGCTTTGAGTATAGTTTCCTTAGACTGCCTTGTTCGATTTTTTCAAATTTTTTTCTGTTGATCTGGGCGTATAGTCCTCGACAAGAGGAGCTCAAATCTGCCGTCATTTGTGCGTTCCTATGGTCCCACACAGAGTTATAGACCGTCAAAAATTTTGGGTCCCTCTAACCGAAAGCCCTATGGGCGCCCTTGTTCATCCTACCAGTGCCATTACGGCTTCTGAAGCTGGGCAGTGACGCAGTGTCTTTAACAAGCACTTCAAAAACGCACGAGGATGGTTCAGACTATAATAGTGTCTATTTTAGCATTAAGATTGGTTTACAATTTTCAGAAGCAAGTAATAAAGTCAAATCTACGGGAAGAAATTCGCTAAAAAACGACAATGTTCAAGCTACCTGCGACAACCATGTGGTCGTGGCAAAATGTGACAAAATAAGCGGCGCGGATGGACCGTTTCTGCAGTTCTGTAACCGCTATGGCTGCGATGACACAACGAAACGGTATCTTAGCGAACTCGCAGCAGTTTGCGTCATCGACCAGTGCACAGCAAACCTGACTACAAGTGAATACTTTTGCCCCTACTACGAGCTTGCAGCTCGTCAATGCATGGACCAGAATCCGGAATATACTCTCGAGTGGAGAAGCGAGACTGAATGCGGTAAGGGCTCATTCATATATGACGTCATTTTAAAATTCAAATTTTTGGACCTCCCAGCCCCCCTTTTCGACTTTGCATGGCTTCGCAAAAAGTGCGCAGTTCACGAATGGCAGCTAGGATAAAACTTGTCTTAATTAGGTCCACTTTTTCTAAGTGGCTGCAATGCAATTTGGCGACAGAGTCCACATGCAAAAAAGTATTGCACGCAAAATCTGTTCAGTTTTCGACGCAGATCCAGAGGCTGTCGTGAAACGCTCACATGCTTAAGTTACACATCACATCACACGCAACACACACAAAAAAGTTAAGCGAATGTTTCAAATCTACCGCGTTCATTGACGACTACAGTTATTTTTTAGCGTTGAATTGCATGGGCGAAAATATGGAGGAAGTGAAGTGTGGGTCTCGCTGCTTTCCGACTTGCGACAACCCGGCACCCTACGCCGGCGGCTGTTTGGTTCCTGGCTGCTACTCTGGGTGCATGTGCAAGTTTGGCTACGTATTCATCGACGGTGTATGTCAGCCGGAGGCACTGTGCGGCTGCATTGACGATACCGATGGCGTGTACAGAAAGGTAAAATGCTTTGGCCGTTTATTTATTACTTTTCATGTGTTTTGAGTATGTAGACAGCATGCGAGTAACTGTACAGCTAACGCTTTTTCTTGCGCAAAATGTGACGCTGCTTTTATTTAACTATCAGCTGAACACCACGTGGCTCACGAGCGACTGCTCAACGTTGTGCACCTGCAAAAACGACACAAAAGTTCATCGTGAGAAGCACGAATCAAGTTGCGTCAAAAACGCCGAGTGCAGCATCGTGAACGAGACGCAAGAAGTCTGCACCTGCCGAGCCGGATATTCTGGCGACGGAAGTAAGCGTGGGCGTTGTGGACTTACTCTCAAGCTCTCAAGAGGTTATTTGGACTACATTGATTAGGAATCAGCTGCACTTACGACTACTGTTCGGCTAAGAATCCCTGTTCCAACGGCGCCACTTGCACAAACATCGACGAGTCGCATGCCCTCTGCACTTGTCCGGCAGGGTATACGGGACCCCTCTGTGAGACCCGACTGCCCGACTTTGTATGCGAGGTGCTGAGCTTCAAATGCGAAAACGGCGGGACGTGCGAGGAGAAAGACATGGCGCCTTATTGCGTGTGCCCGGGAGTCTACGGCGGGGAGCGTTGCGAGATTGGGCCACCGACGGCAGAGCCGACGACTGAGACCAGTACGCGGACTTCACCTGAGACGACCTGCGTTGAGGAGTCGAGCACAAGCTTGACATCTACCAGCGAGAGTGTAACTCGCATTTCGTCAACCACTGAAACGGCAGACGAGACGACACCTGAAGGATCGACGACGACGGTCGCGGAAGGGACAACTGCAAAACCAACGCAGGCAACGACGAAAGAGAGTATAACAACTAAAACAACAGCGAGTACGACTCCAGCCGAAGATGACACTTCGGCGCCGTCTACGACGACGACAGCAAGCGAAGATACTTCAGAGTCGACGTCGATTGCTCAAACAACGATGTCAACAGAGGATTTTCCGTCATCGAAACTGACAGATGTGCCTTCTACAAAGACGTCACCGTCGGCGGCTCCGCCGTCAACCACAACGGCGCAAATATCGACGCCATCTTTTTGCGATCCTGAATGCCAGCACGGGGGCACCTGTCGCGCAGGCAGTTGCGTGTGTCCCAGCGGATACGGCGGTGCAGTGTGCGAGCAGATTAGCTGTACCGGCCGCCGACCGGGCCTGTACTGCGAAAACCCCGAAGTTTGCGGACCACTTCGCTACCTTTGTATGATGGGGAACGACAAGCCGCAAACGTACTCAAGTTGCGGGGGCAAAAATCCGTTTTGCAAAGACGGAGCTTGCGTTAATGCGTGCTAGTGCGTGTTCGTTAAGGGATGGTACATGTGTGACGTCACGGTTGAGGGAAAAAGCCAGATGTGACGTTATGTGTAAACTATACCCTGTCTTTACTTGTTATGAAATGTGACGACGGGGAGAGAGGCTTCGAAAAGTCAACTTTTTCCGTGACGTCATAAACATACGAGCTCTTGTCGTCTTTCGCATCGCGCATGGAGCGCAGCGTAACCAAAAGTATAGCCACATGGTCAGTCGAGATTCATTCTATTCCCATTATCCCACCTATCCCCTTATTCCCCTTATCCCCCACCGGTAATAGTTAGCGGACGGTGTGAACAACTTGCCAACGGTAGACACCAACTGGCCACTGGTATGCGACAAGTTTCCAATGATAGGGGCTCGGGAGACCAAGCCCCCAAAAAAAATCTTTTCTGCTTTTTTCTACAAGAGAGCGAGGAAGACTTATCATCTGGACAAATCGTGGCTTCCTTTTTCTGTCTGGCTTCAACAACGCATGTGCTCTTGCTTTTGTCGAACTGCAGGATGCCTTTTTGGCTTTGCCAATTTACTTGTTAGGGCAGCATTGTCAGAATGACTTTTGGGCTTAGCTTTTCGAGCGCGTTAATCCCCGTATCAATTGGTCAACGCGAAAACACTATTGACAGACATGATAGCAGATACAAATATGATCATGTAAACAAACATTTTTACACAAATGAAAACTGACTGGAAAATCTGCAATGCTTAGTTAAAATCGTAACCGATTAAAATGGAGTGTTCGCGATAACCCAGAACGCTGAGTTTATCAACTTTCTCAAACGGCACCGGAAACGGTATCCCTCGCCTTCCGAACTGTTCAAGCTTGTTAGCCAGGAACGGTCGAATCGTTCGATTAAAAATCTGCAAAAATAGCATATAAGAAAAAGTATTTCAAGCAAATTTTAAGCCGTACGTCAGGGTGAAATGTGTGGCTTGAGTAAATAGCCTGCCTGCCATAGTGTGTGCAAAATTCAACGAAAAAGACGAAAGAAATTTGCGGTCAAAAGCGCTTTTGAGAAACCGGCCAAGCTAACAAAATTTCTCATAACGCCGTTTACCGTTCACATACCTGCTCAACCTGTTCACCCGTAACGTCTCCAACCGCTGTCCACGATGTGCTCGACGAGAGCTTTCCGATGTCGAGGTCGATCGAGAGTCGCCATGAGCTATCAGCACCGATAGCGCTAATTTCGCGAAATGACGAATTCCATGTTAGATCGGCCGTGAACAGTGACTCTTCTTTCTCCAAGCTTATCTACAAAGTACGGCTTCAGAACTATTGCCTCTGCACGACTGGTGTGCAATGACCTTCGCCGTCATCGCGTATTGCCAAGTTGTGCTGGCGCCAGCTGCCGTTATCGACGTTCTTGGCGCTTTGTGCCTCACTTCCAAGTCCATATCGAAGAAGACGTTCTTGCCTGCGTAGTCTGGCATGTTACCAATTTCCGGAATGATGCTACCAATGCAGACGTCGTCAGGACAAGTGGTGGCAAGATACTTGCTGGCGCCGAAAGGCGCCAAGTCCGATTCGGTGATGTGTTTCTTGAACACCTCTAAAATCGATAAAATGTAGAGAATTCTTGAGCGATTTTCGGACGAAATGCCTTGCCGGTAGCGTCTAAGGCGGCAGTGTATGAATCGAAGACGTGTTCGGAGAGTTGAAGGTAGACCATTCTATCGGTCTCGATGATGTTCGGCAGCATTGGTGCCTCGTCTGGCTGTGAGGGTCTTCCTGCTCTTCGAGCGGTGCCGGCTGCAAGAAGTTTTACGCCGCCGTTGACAAAGAGAGGTGCTTCAAGAAACGAGTAGTCGAATATGATTTTGCGGTCGGCATCCGTCACGTTTGAGAATTGAGTAACGATTTCCTAGAAAAAAATTCGCTTGAAACATTTTTTAAATTTCTCATGATCACAGTCTGCAAATGTGCCCAAATTCTACTAATTATTTGAAAAATTTCAGTTCAAAATTTTTTCGCAATTATTTCCTAAATTTCTTCAAAAAATTATTTTCAAATTATTTCAAAAATTCCTGTTCGAAACTTTGTGCTAACGAAGTTTACAGTCATACGGACGAAATAAGCGCTTTTAACATTGTCAATTTTTTATTTTAATTATTTTATTGGTCACTAGAATAGTTTTCTCTTTTCGCATATTTCTCTGAATACCGTCAGCATCTTGTTCGTTTCGTGGACTGCAACCTCCGCTGGTGCGCTTTCGAGGAACGCCTGAAGATTATCCTCAACGTACTCCTTCACAACTGTCTCTGCGGGCGACCCCATCGCTACGTCAGAACACTCTTCTTCCTCCATGTGCACCGGTTCCCGATCCGCACAGCAGACAGCGAAGCTGCCGTTAAGCGCCGCTTCGGCGTGCCCATCCGTTACGAGCGCTGTTTTGAGGAGGAGTTGAAAAATGTTACCGTTCACGCTAAATCCATAGCTGCGTGTCGCAAGCGTCTGTTTTTGAATGCCGACCGCGTAGTTCGACGAGTAGCTAATTTCGCCCTGAATCCTCAATGACATTGTCTGAGAAAAGCAAAATGCGATTTTAAGAAAACGTTTGAATAACCGGCCTGCTAATAAACTACGTTTTCTATGCTATTTAGGGGCTTTCCATAAAGGACGTCCTTGCAAAATTTGAATTTTTACCCTGTCCCCCCCGATCCACCCAAGTCGCCTATCTCCATGTGTTACAATTGACATAGTGTCCACTTTGGCCCGACCCTCCCCCCTCCGCGCGGACGTCCTTTGTGGTAAGCCCTTTACCGTCCACTCTAGTTGCTGTGTTTCGGCCTTCGCTGTTAAGCTGACGTCGCCAGCAAACGCCGTCATCACCTTCAGCATTCGTGCACTCTCAACCGCGTACGTCGCGCTCCCTGGCAACGGATTGCTGCATTGCCCCAACGACGACGAGACGATCCTTCTGCCCGATTCGCGTGTAAAGTTTCTCGGTTCGAATTTGATCGCTGCTGCTCGCTCGCTTAGAGGATCTAGCCAACGCTGCGAGACATGATCGAGTCCCTTTTGAGTGATGTACACAACGAAGCCAGGGCTAAGAGTGAAAGACTGCTTTGAGTAGGCCATATTTTGATACCGGTTACGGGCCTGCCTACTTTTGTTTGAGGGTAGTGGTAACTGACGTCTGAAACACCAGGACGATGATGCACAAAAATAAACGCTCACTCGCGGTCATGACTTTTAGCATACTGTTTGCGACCACCGTTTTGCAGAAGCTTTTCAGTAGAGTAGGCTTTAACGGTGATAAGCGCTAACGTAGTGGGTGCGTACGTGTCGAAATGGGGCTGGTGTTCTCTATTTTTTGCATAACGTAGAAAAAGTTTTTGAAATGAACGAAATTCACTTTTTAGGGCCACTGACGAAGTCGTCGACGAAGACGTATGCAGCGGGCCGTGTCGTCTGTCTGCCGTAGGCACGATAACTTGAGAAATAAGCAAGCTAGAGGACTGAAAGTTTGCAGGTAAGTACAATGGCCCAAACGAAGGTTTAAGTTCGAAGTTGGGCGCTGTGGGGCCAATACACACTAAACTGGGCGATTCTCTAGGACCACTTCCATGTGAATGTGACGTATTTTCGCATGATTCGAACATGTTACGACACACGCTTCCTTCTGCTTTTCTCAGACAGAGAATACGAATCTGAAGTAGCAAAGCCGGTTATTCGCGAGAAAAATAAACATTGGACTCGCTCAAACTTCGTTTCGAATCCGGGCACCCCAAGCAATGCTTTTGCAATCGTTTTGCATTTTTGCATCCTGCCTGGACCCCGAAGGGCGTAAGCAAAAGGATAGCTAACTGTTCGGACGTCTCCCTCTTTCCCCCTCTCCTCCACTTTTCCTCCCCCTCGAAAAAATCGAATATTAGCGGACGTCCAAAGGATCATAGTGCACTATGTTCCAGACCGTTTGGTGTAACAGCATGGTGTTCCTGGCTGTTCCAGATGTTCCACGCTATTTCAGAACATATTGAAAAGTTGCTTATATGTATTTTTTTCTTGGCGGACGTGAAGGAGGCGTTAGTACACGTTATCGCGTTTCGCGCGTTGTTTTTTGCTTCATGGCAGGACGCTTTTCGGCTTTGTCGATTTACTTGTTTTTTCTGACGTTTCCAGCTCGCAAAACATTATTTTAATGTTTAAAAAACCGGTTTTGTAGCTTAGAACTATGTAAGTGGCCCTCGAGGATTGGTACATCCGCCTTGTTTCTGTAATCATGATACTTTGTTGCAGAATAAGATGTATTTTCTCCGCTGAACAAACTGCTTTTTTCACCGCACTGCGTTTCCAATTTAGTAAGCAGCTGTCTGTAACTGAGATGGCACACAGAATTTGGTTTGGGATTTTTTTCACGGAACATTTCGCTGGCAACTTGCGTTGTTGGCAAGCAGGAACGGGTCATTAATCAGCGTTACGGATCTCCAAAATTTACCCTCGTTTTCCCACTGCGTTTTCATCGTGCCGCGTTTACCTCCGAGTTTGCCACGGCCGAATGGTGTCGTCCAATGTACGACGCTGGAATTAATAGTGTAGGTTTGCGTAGCCGATGTATTGTGCATTCAACGCTGTCATGTAAACACATGCCGAACTTTAGTCATTTAGTTATGTAAGACGCTGCGTAAGTCGTATTAGTGACGTTACAGCATTACATCATGTTGTTCTGAAAGTTTCGCAGTACGTACAACATACTGACTGACTGACTTAGTCAATGTGCCTAATATTACAATAGGACATGTGTCTGTCTGCGCGTGTGTGTGCACGAAAATTTTCAAAAGGAAGCCAAAGGGTGCCAGAATATGCAGAAAAATGTGATGATTCCGAATCTGCTTTCAAAATTACAACTTGTTAACCTGGCCGAAATATGACGTAAAACTGTTTTAGGGGTCGAAAAATACTACTTTTGTGGAATAACTCGCCAAAATGAGCTATGATCCCAGCTGATTTTTATTGCATCCTGCCTGGAGCACG
>JAQGBB010000783.1:0-16533 GCA_034691745.1 Prismatolaimus dolichurus
GATCAAGTTTGAGCACGTCAGCCAGCTCATATCGGCTCTCTATGTTCATGCTGCATGTACAATAAAGAACACGTTCACTGCACTACACAATTTCTCAACATCTAAAAACCTTTTCACCAGTACCTATTCAACAGTGAGTGCAGCTTCACAGCTGGCAGTTCGTGCGCGTGACCTTATATTACACACCACGACGCACAAGCCACATGCGTGCATCTCAACCCTGGTCTGCCTCGGTGCACGCACCGCATGTGCTTACGAATTGACGATTGTGTCAAGCCGCGTTGGCGGTGCATGCTAAATGAGCAATGAGGCAGGTACACGCCGGTTTACAGCGGCAATCGCCATTCACTCGCCTATAGCAAGCCCCACATCAAAGCAAGCGCATACGAACAAGTAAAGTGAAGTAGCACGTCCCGTTGATGCTTGACTTTCGAAATTCCTTCCTTCCTCCTCAACGTGCTCTGCTAGCATGCACCCTCTCAGATCATCGATCAACTTTCTAGACAGATTCAGCAAGCAAAGTGCATCGAGTGGGCAACACACGTGTAAACACACTACAAGTGACGTCAGCACAGAAAATAAGAGCGACATTCGCTAGTAAAATCGCGAAAGCAGAACGAATAGTATAAGCGAACAATTTTATCAACATCCACGCAGATGCGCACATGCTCACTCAGAAAGGCTGCCCATAATCCAGGGATTTAAGCTAGATAGTTGCAACGTTGAGCAACACACGCCAGAGGCACCACGCAAATGCATTGCACTAACTAAGCTTGGCAGCATTCGACGCCAATCTCTCGGAACAACTTGAGCTACTGCTCATGCTCACCGCCTGCCAACATGGCTGCAATAACCTTATCTATCAATCACAGCATCGAAACGCAACGTGGTCAGGCTATAACGCTTTCTTCGACTCTGCAAGCACGCCGATGCCGCCAGCAGTCCTACTTCATTTGCAAGACAACGAGCGGGCGGGTTCGTAGATGTTGCACGTGATTAAGAAAATAATAGGCTCTGTACGTACTGTTTATGAACGTGAATTGGCTCAGCTATTCAGTTATAAGCCAAAACGACTACCGCTCCTCGCTGTTCTACTCTACGTCCTAACCGCGAACTAAAAGGTAGTCGAACAGCCGTGGTGCAAGTTTTCATTTGTAAGACGGGTTGCTAATTCGTCGTGCAATATGGGCTAGTGGAAAAGAGAGAGTTCGAAAAACAAACAAATCCTCTTCCGTAAAGCCGTCTGAAAGTCGATTTGACTAAAACGCGCGGGAGGACGTCGCAAAGCAATTCTGGCAAACGAACACCGCCGTGGCCACTGCAGAAAGCCTTTGCCGCTTTCAGACCACAAACTTAGAGTTAATGTATGCAACGTCGGCAAAAGGCTCGAGCGACAAGCGTTGTAGGTGCTAGCTGCCACTCGTTCTCGCTCGGCGCCGCACATGCTGCCACTGTGTACAAAGCAGAACAGAAAATGTGTGCTTACGAATGAAGTGTACGTAACTAACACATTTCTTCAGCAAAGCGTCTCCCTCGAGTCGAATGCCCACTGGAAACAAACTTCGTCTATGCAAACTGCCGACGCATACTACTCATGCATGCATGCATGCACCCCTCCATTAAATGAGTGCCTGTGTGAGAACTCACTCCAAAGTCAACAGCAACGACAATGCGTAAAATATTGACAGGAGTACAAAACCAACTAGATACATAAAAAAAGCTCTAGCGAAAGAACCGACAAAGCAGCTGGGACGCCGTTGACATTGTATTGGTTAGAGGGTATGAGGACCCAAAGTTTGGCGGCTCATAACTTTGTGCAAAAGCGTACGAAATGGCCGATTCAAACACCTCTCTAGAGGGCTACAATTTTCGACGAAAAATTCGAAAGAAATTCCAGCTAAATACTAAACACGGCCATAGTATACCTCATTTTCCACTGCTGTACGTAAAATTTCGAACAACTTCCTTTCTAAAAATTTCTTTGTCACTTTCCACCGCGTGAGGTGACGACCCCAGACCGGCAAACTTCTATAGTCTGTCAGACTGGGCTGATGCGAGATGAGACGCAATCATAATAAAGCCATACAATACGTGTATATATGCATACAAGGCACCACAGCACATGCAGACAATCACAGCGAAAATTAGTTCTTGAATTAAGAGTATGAAAAGCCTATATCTTCATCGTTCGTAAATAGAACGTCGACGTCGCTCGAAAGGTTTTTAAAGTGAACCGCAAATTGGCAGGTAGAATACGAGACACTAGTTAGGAAAAGCGAGCGGAAGTGCAAACGTACGATCGAACAACGAATCGACGCAATAATTATTTGCTTCACTCAATCAACACGCTTCGTCACATTAGTGCACACTTCCCTCGCTTGCTCGCTCGTCCCTCAACGCGGCAACGCCTTGCTGCTCTTTCCTCACACTATCGCGTCCTAGTTAGCAATGAAATTTTTATGCAATGGACAAAAGCAGCATCTCGAACGAACGCTACCTATCCAGCCTGTCTAGCTACGCAGCCATGCAAAGGCTGCATGAGGATGAATAACTCTCCCCCGCTGAGGCAAAGACAAAAATTTCCATGCTGTGGCGGATAATTCGTACCTAACGTATAGCAATGCGCGTGCGCACGCTTACGTACTGTACATTCAATATATTGGTGCATGTGTGCACTGTGCACTCCATTTACGGCATCAATTTAGGCACTCAGCCAAATCCACGTCATATTTATAATATATATTCTGGCACTACAAAGGCGTCCAACTCCAGTGTGCCCTCGGAGTGGTTGCCAGTTGCCGTACCGCAGGGTCGGGTAGCCAAATAAACAATTTTCATCCTTTTTCCAGTCTTTATCGTTTATTTTTTCAATTTTGTTCTCCTGAGAGGAGTCGCCCGGCACCCTCAGAGTCGGTAACGTTGATTGGAAGCCCTTGACATATGCTATGCGCCTCGAAGGAACAAAGTCAAGAAATGTGAGAAAAAGACTTCGCAAAATACTACGGCAAAAGGCGTCAACAGTATACAAAACTGATATAGGTACAACTGGTAAAAAACACACAAATTGAACTAGAACGTAATAAAATATGATAAAACAAAAAACAAATGACTGCACGAGAACCGCGAAGACGTCTAAATCCAACGTCTTATTGTAACGCGCACATACCCGTTGTTTATTTTTGTCCATGAATCGGATGCCGAAAAAGTCTTTTTCAACAATATTCAAATGTTGACAGATCCGATCGATTAAGTATTGACCTGTACTCGATTTCTAAAAAACGAGAATTAAAATTAAATGACTAGAGACGAAGTAAAGTCTGAAAATAAGACAATTTCGAATAAAAATGCAAATATCAACGCATACCTCAAATTCAAATTCGAGTATTTCTGAGTCGTCGAGCAATCGCACGGTGCACTTCATGCCCGCTTTGATGCGGAATACAGACATCGGGAAAGTTCTTGAGTTAGTATCTTCCAGTATTAATATAAAAACACCTCTCAGCATGGACGCTTCGACTAGATATAAAACAGACTTTTTTGGCGAATCGAGACAGCTCGAGGCAAAATGATAAAACAACACGACATAACTAAGTAGTCAACCAAAGAGCGGGAATTCAATTGTATCCAATTCAATTAAACACATATGAACACATAATGGGCCCAATTCATAATTTTTAGCTTCCCGACCGAATTTCTGAAATTCCATTAGCAATATTGGTACAAAATAAATTCAAACTTCACCAATGAATACTCTAGCAAATACGCAGCCAATCTGTCTAAATATTGGATGTACACGCATCATAAAACTCCCTCTTTCAAATGCAACCAATATCTGAGTGATCCGTGTCACTTTTTGTTTTTCGACAAAAAGTTAAATTATAACTCGTGCGAATGATGAATAACGTGCTCTTCTAAACGAGAAGCAGAGAGTTGTGGGCTGAGAGTAAACTCAATCTATGCGCCTCGACGCCCTCGCTCTGCCTATATGTCGACCTTCGCTCTAGGTACCAAAAAAGCAACAGAGTTACCGTTTGAAGATTATTCGCAAGAGTTATATTTTGATGGGAAAGTAAAAATGTCACCGCTCACCCAGATCTTGCTAGCACTAAAAATTTTTTCCTTATGCATCTAATATTTGTGTATATCAGGGCACGATTCGCGCAATACTATGTGCCTCAACTTTTAATAACATTTCTAAAATTACAGACCATTGTTAGGCATATGAATTATTGTGGTAGCAGTGTAAAAGTAAAGTAAAAATAAAACTTTTACGAGAACTTCTTGTATGTTCTAATACACGAAAAAAGTAAAAGTTCTTGTAAAAGTCTTTGTTCTTCAGATCGCAAGGCTTGCCAAAAATTTTTTCTGGAAATTTGATAATTATGAATTGGCCCAAATATAGTAAGTCCGTGGCTAAGCAGAATTTGATCTTTAATGTCTATCGATAGCCCAAAACTCTCAAACAAATTTTGCCAGTTTGTCGTAAATGTCCAAGTCCTCTATTAGTCTTTTCGGAATCTTTTGTTGTTGCATTTGTTATAAGAATTACCGTAGTCTTGTCACTTTGACGCTAAATTGTGCAGTAAAAATACGACGGAATATCGTAATCCGAGTGTGTTTGAAAAGACCTACTCTCTATAGCAAGTGCACAACGCTCTACGAAAAAGGGGATTCCGAAAAGGCTAATAAAGCTTTGCGCACATACGATAGTATGGTCACATTATTACTACATATGCTGCAAATTAGTATGGTGACGCCTCCACAAAACGTCTGCACAAAGCATGAGCATATGGATGAAAAGAGAGAGGGAAGGAAGGAAGCCCGAAACTAAGGAGGAAAGTCCGAAAATATCGTATCGCACTGCAGTCTTTCTTGAGGAAACAGATGTAAAACTCCTCCCCAACTCACTGTCGTCTATGGCCCCGGAGGCAGTAGTAGCAGGTTAAAAAACCGGCTACGGTTAAAAACAAATATTTGTGGCCGAAAAGTGTTAAAGCCAAGTTGTGCTCTCAAGGGCAGTAAGTGGAAAAGTACGACGAGGTCATCCACGGACTGCTGGTGTGTTGATTCGTTCATACTTCATAGATACAAAGCAACAGCACTTTGCTGCGAGAGACTGACTGGTGCAGGTCTGCCTATTAATTTAAAAACTGCTCGTTGTTTTTTTCCCAGCTACCGCGATACGCAGCGCTAGCATATGTAACATAGCTCAGGCTTCGATTTGGCTTAATATTGAGGGATAGTCCTCAGGGATGTAGTAGCCTGTCAATTATTGTGTCCGTCGACTCAAACGTGGCCCGCCGGCCTCGAGGATCGGTGCGTCTGACTTGGCGCTAGTTCACACTTGAAGACAAAGTGAAAATAGACTCATCGTAATTTTGACTTTCGTATCTTCGGGTCGCAAGAAAGGTAGGAAAAAGTAGTATTAATTAAATTTAAAACAATGAACGCTCATTCGCTTCGCTTAGCTGGCTCTAACCTACCATTAGGATTGTATCGCCGTCATCGCAAACGTCGGCTCAATTGGTCTACGAGCGAGCGAACGCGACAGTGCATGTAAATGTGGCTTTGTTGCAATCAGCTAAATGCGTCAAGCTGCTGGACGGAAAAGGAAAGCCAATCGTGTAGGCCAGTCTTCTTCATTTGCCAACCCGTCCGTCCGTTACCGAAAGTGACTACGGACAATTTGGTCGACGTTCTTCGGTGACAAATAACACGCTCGAGAGAGAAACACATGATGTCACGCGTTTCTACATGATTGCTGCAAGCCGCACGCCTTTCCAACCGACCCTTTTCGGCTTTTGTCTTTGCGAGGCAAGCAAGCGACCACTTCAAAAAGCAGGCACTTGACGCGATTCTGCTTGATTAGGCATCGCCGTCGGTTGATTTGCGTCCCGTCTCATCGCACAGTCGCCATGTGCGACTTCGTAACGGAGCGAAGAAGGAAGTCAGCAGCTTCTTCCAATCAGGAGAGAAAGGCAGACAAACGAACGTCAAGCGTCCAAATTGTGGGATACGGTAGCATTCTGAAAACAAACCTCACACGTGCCTCAAAGTATGCCACTCGCATAATCGCTGGAGATGGACTACAGCAACTACCTCGTTCATACTGGTGCAGCTAACTTCGATAGCGGCGCCGTCGCTCTCGCTGCCGTTGGTCACTATTCTGCAGCGAGTGGTGGCGCCTCAACCCACCACTATCCTCACTACCACCAATTAAACGTCGGTCCCGAGTTGAACTTCGGCGTTAGCCCGTCAGCGACAGCAGTATCCGCAGCGGCTCCGATGATGTTTTCGTCGAACCCCTCACTCTCGTCGACCGCGGGCGTCGGTTCGACAACCGCCTATCACCACCACCACTTGCCGCCATACTCGCTACCAACAATCGTCGGCATGACGACATCATCGGCGGCGGCGTCAAACGGCCATCTCCAGCCGGCATGTCCGTCTGCGTACACGTACGGCACCGCGAGCTACAATCCGTTGCGTGCATTCGGAGGTCAACCTGCAGCGACGGCAGCTTTCCACGCCAGCGCGGGCTCGTACAGGTCGGATAGTACTGCGCTTCAAGCCCTGCTAAATCCAGGTTCGAGAAAATTTCTCCCGCCCTTTCAAGCGCGCTTGAGAAAAATCGAAAAGTAAATTATGAGTTAGGTGTAATCAGGCTCTTTCTCGGCCGGTCGACGCGGTTTACGTTTACGAGTCGATCATTGTGTTACATTTGCTTCTAAACCGAATATGTAAGCAAGCATTATCCAATTAAAGCGGTCAGTCGACCTCCTAATAAAATTTACCGTTGTGCACTAAATCGGCGAAAACAAATTAGTGTTCGCCACTAATTTCGTTACTAATTCAATGTTCACTAAGCCAGTTATCTCCGTCGAGTCTTCTGCCTCAAGGAAACACAAAGGCTGCTGCTGTGTTTGCACGACAGCACAGCCGTCATCGCTGTGACCAGCACAGCTCCAGCGCGAAGTTATCGTTGGTCTTCCATTTTGCGCGCAGGTTTACCGTACAAGTTTTATACGACAGCAAGTCCATCCGGCGGCTTCGGTGCCGAGCAAGCTCAGGGGCACCATACGACGTCTGGCGCCACCGTTGCAGCTGAGAACGAAAGCAACTCGAGCGCGACCGTAAACGCGGTTCCGGCGCCAGCGATATGCAGCACCAACAGCACGACAGCAGGCCGATCCGCGAACGAGCGCCGGAAGCAGCGCCGAATTAGAACGACGTTTACGTCATCGCAACTGCGCGAACTCGAACGGTCCTTCCAGGAGACACATTACCCCGGTATACTATATACGTACGGGCTCATGCACACCGTACTCGTAGCAGCAATGTGGAGCAAGTGGAGTGGATAGTCCAACGTCTGCGATGCCACGTGCGCAGATATTTACACTCGAGAAGAAATAGCAATGAAGATCGACTTGACGGAGGCGCGAGTGCAAGTTTGGTTCCAAAACCGACGCGCCAAGTTCCGCAAGCAAGAGAAGTCGCGACAACAAAAGGATCGGGACAGTGACGATATGAAGACGATCAAAGGTGCCTTCTCGTTGAAACTGCTCTCGGATTGAGGCAGATTTTGGCTCCGACTTGCTGGACGAGAAATTTCTGCTTGATCCGCTGAGCTGAACGAGAAAATGATCATTTCCGGCATACTACCAGAAGAATAGGCAAAATTCAGAATTTTTGGACCCCAGAAAGTAGCTCGAAAAGGCATGGAAAATATTTTATATACGAAATTGCTCAAAAGCGCTCGAAGCTACTTTGCTTCGCCAACGGGCAATGACATATTTCGGCCAGCTTATATTTTTACATCCGGCAAACAAGTGAGCCAAGCGAGCAAAAAAAGAAGGATGCTTACTGGTCAATCGTCGACGTCCCCCCAAAGAGAGACTAAAGTTAGTGGACACGTTGAAGATAAAAGTACATCATGTCGTAGGCCAGGTTGTGGAACATCCCAGTGTTCCATAATGTTCCAGACTGTTCCGGGGTATTCGGCTGCCGGGTATTCCAGAAGACGATGTACAATTTGTGTTTTTAGACCGTTTGAAGTAACCGTAGTTTCTGTCCGTTTACAGTCACCAGAACACTACTTCCTGCTAGCATTTTTTGGACAAAATATCTTCCAAATACTGCCCCTTGCCGTTTAAAATTCCGCTGGGAATACTACGTGGCAGTGGGTCGGCACGACGTTCTTAATATGCAAATAATCAAGAACACAGTTTTATGTACCTATTTTTGCATCCGCCAAGCGAGCATTAGCAGCGCGCAACAAAGAGGATACTTACTGTTCAGATTGAAATTATCCCCCGTTCGGGGAGCAAAGCCCCAAAAGAAATCTTAGTTTTTTCGACAAGAGATCGAGGGAAAACCTGTTTTACTGCGACAGTGCTACTACGTATTGACTTTTTTGCATCTTCTGGAGCGCGTAAGTAAAGATAGCTGGTCGTATGTGAGTGAGTCAGTAGGTCACAGGCCTAACTTGAGTTTTCCTTGGCCGAATCTCAAAATTCTTTTTTTTTCTTTGGATTCGCCTTTCCATAGATTTGCCTTTTGGCATTCTTTCGCTGCCCGATGCTCCTAGCGGTCTGTGCAGTATAAGAGTAGATGTTCGGACTCTGCCAATTTCACGCGAGAAACGCGCACGCGTGTTCTGCGCGCGCGCATTCATGCATACATTTTCATGGAATGTTCTACAGCGTATAAAACATCTAATATCTGGTCTCGTCACCAATTGAATTGTCTGCTCAAGACATAAATCCAGAAGATGCATTTTTCGGCTTTGTCGATTCACTTCTTTTGCATTCTGTCTGGAGCGCGAAGCGCGCAAGCAAAAGGATAGCAAACTGGTCATACAAAAATGATTCCCCTTTATCCCCCATCCCTCCAGCCAACAAAAGTTAGCGGACGCTATGAGCATGATGAATTACGACAAGTAGTGCTGTTGACTATTTTTAGAAGAAACCGACGTATCAAGCGTGGTACAGCACATGACAGACAAACTCATGGTGGCTTCTGCTGGCGGCGGTGGATCAAAGTCGCAGAATTCGTGACCTGCTCAAGTCGCAGCACTCATCACAGATCGTCGCATTTGAGCAGATATTGAAAACTAATTGCCGGCACACTGATGCGAACATTTTAGACAACTCTTTAGTGCTCTGGTATTAATGAGCTCGTCAACTACGTACGGCAGTGTTAAAGTATAGCTGTGGTACCAAAATAGCTTGCACGGGTGGCCACCTGAGCTGCCAAACTTGCCATGTGAAAGCTGGCCATGGAACAATTTGTAAAGCTCGGGTGCATCAGCTCTTCTCAGAGCTAACAAGTGAGTCGGCATGATTTATAGTGAATAGTCACTACCCAGTACAGATTAACGCGTCAGTGTGTCGACAATATCTGTATCGGGAAATCTGGCTGCGTCCCTTTTAAATTTTGAAAATCTGCCCGATAGAATATGAAGCAACATACTCAAACTCGACCAACGACCAAGTGTAAACTGCAATTCAGGAAAAACATTTACCACTACATGGGGAGCTGCACAGACGCAAAGTAAATTACACGGTAGTGGACAGCACAGGACAGGCGCCGCACCGGACTGCTGCGTGTTTTACGTGGACTCGTCGTCGCTCATCATCGCCGATCGGGCGGGCGGCAAAGGTGCGGCGCCTGCGGTGAAAACTGCGGCAGCGGAGATGACCGAGTAATTCAGGTAGTCTAAGCTATCGAAAGGAGTAACATCAAGGAGTGAAAATGACAGCTGACTGCTCGAAAGGGTTGAAGAAAGACAGTAATGGGTTACTATTTTCAGAGCAGAACGCTTGCAGCATTCTATCGAGGGCTGCAAGCCAGAGCTGCAAACTCAAATGCTAAAACTCTAGGTGGCGCTAGAAAGTTCAAGTCTAGCAGACTTTATCTGGAAGATATAGTCTGGCAGAGTTTTTCCCCGCGCAAAAGTCACGTGATCACATCCGCCGCTGCGCGCCCAATGGGACCAGCCGGGCTTGAACCCCCTGATTTTTTACGGTTACGTTAGTACAAAAGAGTACATGATACTCTGTGGTAAACGTAAAAATTTGCATTGGTCCCCGTGATTTTGAAAACCTCGAATTTTCGCTCCTGAGATATGAGGGTGGTCGCGCCGCGGTTGATCACGTGACGACCAAACTCTTCAAGACTTGAACTTTCTTGCGCCGGAAAGTATAAGTCTGGAAGACTTGAAGAATTTCTTCCAGACTTTTTTCTAGCGCCACCCCGGAGGCGAGACACGAGCGACACGTTGACACATTAAACGTTTGGCCCAATCAAGCGAAAACGTAATTGACATCGGTGGCACTAACGGCGTAGCGAAGGCAAAATGGGCTGCCAACTTCGGGCGAGAACGGCGCCCTCATCAAAATTTCTTCTCTAAAGCAGATTTCTGATGCGATCGACACTTTCTACTGGCGGCCTGAAAAAGAAAACAAGTCGGGTAAAATTTCCGACTATAGAGATTGTGATCTTGGGATAAACAATAAATTGGTTGTGCAGGGAGATACGATCTAAGTAACTAGTTAGGCGCACATAGTTTTGCGGAAACCAGGAACCATGGTTGACGCACAGCAACGGGTCCAATGGAGATACAGTAGTTTGGTCGTATACGATATCGCGAACTAAGCCCGTGCGGGGACACCTTTTGCATGAAACGTGTAATCCGTCCGTCCTTGAGTGTGAATCAGAGTGTTGGAAGGTTTGGCTAATTACTCTCACTTTCTACGGAGCACTCAAATAGCTAGGTACGGCATCTAGTGTATGACGAGTGTTGCGCAATGAGGGTGTGCTCACTGCACTGCGGTGAGACTGGAGACCGATATATGTGGTGGTCATCATGCCTCCATCTGGGCAGTCACGCAGGAGCGCCTTCGCTTTCATCAAATGCAAAAATAACACTGTTGAGGACGTCGAAATTACAGGGGCAAATTGCAGGGACGGCGGATTTTTGCATCCTGCCTGGAGCGCGCAGCGCAGAATACTAAAACAGCTAAGTGGTTGCACCTCGATTATCCCTACTCCCTCACTCCCCCACTCCCCCAACTTCCTAACCCCCTTCCACCCACTCGAAAAATCAAAAGTTTGCAGAGATCTAGATGACCACGGTATGGACACTATATAGTCTCCATAGCTAACTTGCCAATGGTACGCGACCACATGCCAATGCTGGGGGCGAAGCTCCCGAAAATAAAATAATGTTTTTTTGTTTTTCTACAAGAAAGCGAGTAAAAACTTTGTACATAGACAAATCGTGGCCTCCTTTTCTCTCCCTGTCCAAAAATGTCCGATTTTTCGCCCTTTGTCCGGATCCTTTTCCCTCTTCAGGTCGGGCGTCTTTTATGGAAGGCCCTTTAGGCAAACCACGTTTTCTCTTTTCTCTTGTCGAAAAAACATGTTTGTGCGGGGGGCGTCTTTACCTCCCCCCGAAGCCCCTGCCATTGATAAGTTAGCGCTTACCATTGGCGAGCTGCTCACACTGTCCGTTAACTTTTGTCCTAGGGAGATTGGGGGACTTGAGAAATTGTGGGGATTGGGGATTTTCTAAATCTGACCAGTTAGCTCTGTGATTTTTTCGCTTGTTTAGACGTCGCATGCAAAAAATCTGGTCGATTTTTGCAAAAAAATAGTGTCAAGGAGTACTCTTAAAAACAGTTCGGGATTGCTCTTGCAAGAAGTTTTTTTATATATAGTTACAAAAATCATTACAAATTTATTGTCCATGTCACGCTTATAGATCGCATTCATTCACTTAAAAGATACCATATCTTCCTTCAGCCGCAAACAAGTGAAGCCTTCGTGTCCGAATTCACTTTCGAAGAGTTATCCACTCGAAACCGTCGACGATCCACCGGCGCCCAAATTACGCGGCTGACACGAGCACGAGTTGCCGTTGCGCTTGCAAGCGGTGCTGCCGCTGCATGCGCCGTTGAAGATCCAGCTCGCGCCTGAGTTGATTATTTTCTTAAACGCTTGTGCGTCGACGTCTTCGCCGTACTCGAGCAGGATGCCGCCGATAATAAGGAGGGCAGAGAGTTGCATTTTTTGTTGAAGCAAAAGCAATGGGTGTGAATTTTAGATCGTCCAAGAAAATTAAACTGATATTGAGAAACACAAACGTTTTGTACGCTCAATTTTTGTTGACCCGCGAAAATGATTGGCATTGGGCGATTTGTAATTGCTCCGCTTCAAAGATCTTAATCGTGTGGGCTAATCCTAAACTCGCAGCCAGTGAAGTGAAAGGTTATCGGTACCAGGTCCCGATCGCAAGTTGAACTGCGCTCAGGAAAGAATTTAGCCAGTAAAATAACGAACCTCAAATTGTACGAGCGAATAGATACAAGAAATTGTTCATATTAGGAGAAATGCTGAACATGCTTAAAAACAGCCTCAGTGTCCACCTTCATCCCTGAAGTCGCGATTTTCGAACCGCGTCTTCGCCATTTCGTCGAATCGTTTGCTCATCTCAGCTTTAAAGCGCTCGATTTCTGCTTGAAGCTCCGCTTTCGCATCCTTCAAATCATCGGCGCATCGTTTACACCGTCCAGCTTCCTTTATCTTCTCTCCGCCAACCGCATACACAGCGATCGCCTTCGGCAAAAATATGACCGCCTCCAAAAGTCCGATAAAGCTCGCGCCAAGCCAGAGTCCAACAATCCCACCAATGTTCGACAAGAGCGTCGCCACATCGTACATCAGCGTCTCCTGGATATGCGAATACGAGCGTCGATGGAGGCTATAGACGATGGACGTGGCGTTCGGCCGCGACGGCGGAAAATCGCACACTGACGTGACGATGTTCAGGATATTATTTTCGCACTTCTCGAAGCATCCGACCTTGCAGGGCCTCTTCTGACGTGCCTCCTTCACGGTCATCGCGCATGCTTCGAACCCCTTCGGCGAGAACGCCGCAAAGCACGAAGTGTTGACGACGTGAGGATCGAGCTCGTCAGTGATGTAGAGCTCCCAGCTGACCGCCGCGCAGGCGCACTTCGAGGCGATCTCGTTGACGCGACATCGGCCGAGACACTCGAAGTAGGTCATCGACGAATCGCATGGTCGCTCTTGTTTCGATAAAAGCGTTATCTGCAGTTTAGGCTTAGGTTCACTTTTAGGCTTCGGGTAGAGGTTGGGTGCGATGACTTTTTAGGGTTCTGGGTCGGCTCAGATCAAAAACTTAGGGTTCGGGGTCGCTTCTGTGGGCTAGGGCTAATTACACGTCGGGTTCAGTTCGGGTCCAAAATTCAAAGTTCGGGTTTGAGTTTGGGCTTGGCCAGAGGCTCAGTGTTTCTAGTCGAGGGGTTTTCGGGGGAGGAATTCCCCCGCCGATACACATAAGCATAAAGAAAATGACCCCGAACTTTGCGATTTCCTTCCTCTTCGAAAATTTTTTCTACTAGAAACGCTGCAGAGACCAGAGCCCGATCTCTAGTCTGGGTTCATTTCGAGTCAAAATTTGGTTTTGGTTCATTTGGATATAAATTTCGAATTCATAGGGTTCAGGTTCGGTTCGGTTTGGGCCAAAGCCCAAATTTCGGGTTCGGCCCGAAACCGGCCTCTACCGTTACCTTCTGTGTGAGATCGAGCTGAAGTCGAGTGCACGCATCGAAGGGAGCACGCGCAAATCCGGACGTGACATCGTTCGTTATAGGAACACCGTCCACGTTCAGGTAGGCAAAATTCGTGTACGTACGATCGTTCGCGCCAGGGGCGATGAATTTATAGGGATAGAACGAGATCTCGTATCGATGCTCCGTCGAATTGAGCGTCGCGAATCGATCGACGCGGAAGCAGAGAAGATCGGTGATGTCGGCCGTCTTTGGTGGAACGCCGAACCACACAACATCTGCGGTTGAGCAGAACTCAAAATCGATCGACTTATCCTTGTAGGACAAGTTGATCTCTAGCTGAATTTGACGACAAATTACGTAAGCTAACGTCTTGGTTAGCTGCGCTGAGCTAATTCCTGAGAAAAGCAAGTTTTCTCGAAAAGTTACTGGAAGCTCTCTCGCGCTTGCTGCCTCTAGATGAATCTGCTCGGCGCGCCCGCTTTCGAGCGCGTAATAGTGCGAGAGGAGCTTCACGGATGCGTAGACTTCATCACGAAAATAGTGGAAAAAGTTGGTTTCATTGACGCAGGAGGAGTTGAGAAGACAGGCAGAAAAGGGGCCAACTTTTACACCAGAACGGTTTTGAATCTTCATCTCTGTCGAGTCGAATTCGAGGCAAATCGACGCGCCCGGAAAGCTCATGCTCTGGTTGCTCATGAAATCAATCGTGCTGAGCGTCGCCTCGTTTATGTAGGCGCTAATCGGAACGCTACAGTCACGAATCGTCAGGTAGACGCCGACGAGGACGGTCATCGACCAAAAGATCGATTCGGACCAGTGCACAGCGCGAGCGGCCTGTTCTATGCCGGCGATGGTTGTAGAGAGAGCGAACTCGTTCGTCGCTTCGAGGAGAACGGCGGGAAGCTTCATTGTGCGATAGGAAAAACGATGCGGAAGGAAAAAATAGCTGGAAATCTGCTCAGGATGAAGAAATAGAGAAGAAACACCATTCGCCGATGAAATCGGGTTTTAATCTGCGAGCATGAAAGTATCGAACAGCTAATGAGATATAAACACAATTTACACAAGAAAGATTTCTATTACTCAAAGGCTCGGCTGTCAGACGAACATGCTTTCAGCCTATCCACATCAATCGTACGTGCTCCTTTCGTGGACATCAGGTATAGTCGGACAAAACTGAGCCTTTTCCCTGTCGAGGAGCGAGCCAATCAATAACGAGCGTAACGAAAAAGATAGTCGGAGCGCGCCGGTTCGATTCGTTAAAACACGCTGTCAATCACCGCTCCTCCCACCACCATGGCCCACGGAACTTTTTTCCGACTATAGTCTCGAAGACGCGCGTCTTCCAAAACAGGTCCACTCGCATTTTTGATCAGATCAAAAATGCACCTATGTTGTAAGACATGAACCTCGGCCTTTGTGGATTGGTACATCCGCGCAGCAGCCAATCCGGTGCAAGACCGGATGTTCCAAGACCGAACGAGACTATTACATAAAGACGCAGTCCTGAAAGACGCGGATCTTGCAAGACGCGCGTCTTGTCCAGACTACTATGGCCTTTATAGACCAATTTTATCAACTCAAGAGCTCCCTGTGACAAGTAGACCGACAAAGTTGGAAGTGCATCCTGCCCTTTCGCAAAAAACGCGCGCAGACGTTTTTGAAGCAAGAGAGGCTAATGAGGCCGCGATTTGTTTACTGCTGTGAAAACCAGTGTTTCCGCGTGCTCTTCTCGAAAAAACACAAATTTTTGTTTGGCGGGCTCGCCCCCCCCCCCCCCGAACCGCCACTATTAGCAAGTTGCCGTCTCCCGGTGGCAAGTTATTCACACTGTCCGCTAACTTTTATCGGTTGGGGGATAAGGGGATACAGACATAGACGGGGATACGGGGCAACGTAGGGGATACGCTGACTGGTGGGATATAGATGGACATAGGGGCAACAGGAGGTATTACTTCTGTTTGACCAGTTAGCTAGGGTAAATAATCTAGTTGGGGTCACCTTTCTGGTTTTTTACAGTCATCGGCGTACTGCGCGCACAAAAGACGTGCTAACGCAAAACCCAGTACACAAAAAATTATTCTACTGGCTCGCAGCTGCACGCCCGTATATTCGGCTCCGCGTAATATTGCGCTGTGCGAGCGCTGCATGCGCCGACAGTCGAGGCAGGCGGAGAATCTGACTAAGACCACTGTCATTGAATTGAATTGAATTTGAATTTACTTGCATGACAACCCGCAAGCGGAATGACTGACAATGCAAGACTGCCAATGCCTGAATGACTGTCATCTTTCATCGACTGTTCTGAGCGCTAGCGCCCTTGCACAGGAAAGACGTGCACATCCGACCAGCCTCATTTTTCGCGCTCTTCACGAATCCGACGTCAAAAGCGGAATTCTGGCACTCCGTATATCTCGAAATGAAAACACCCCATTAAGGACCATTTTAGAATTTGACCCTTAACACGGTGTTTTCATTTCGAGATATAGGGAGTGCCAGGATTCCGCTTTCGACGTCGGATTCGTGAAGAGCGCGAAAAAATGAAGCTGGTAGGATGTTCAGACAGGATGCCAAACCCACCCGAACGTGAGCGCGCTCGAGGCAGGATGCAAAAATGTTGTTACTTGGTCGTCGGAACCGGATAGAAATTTGCATAAAAAAATGATCAGAGCACGTAAAAGGTGAAAAAACTCGTCAAGACGGGCAAGTTGCACACTCTTCGCAGAAATCGACAACTTTAGGCACACTGACGTGGCTCAGTGGACCTAAAAATTGTTCCGACCTATTAACCGCAGACACACTGCCAAACGTGTGCGATGGGCGTTGTGAAATGTAGGGTTGGCAAAATGGGGCGCCCCCCGCCCCAATGGGGCAAATTTTTAAAAATGCCCCCCCCTCCGCCAACGACATTTTTTTCCAAAAAATTTTGCCATTG
>JAQGBB010000784.1:0-16522 GCA_034691745.1 Prismatolaimus dolichurus
GCGTTTCGAAATTCATCGGACGCAACGTACCCCGCTGCGTCCGGGGGAGGATTTTACAACAGCGACTATTGATAAATTGCACCATATATAGCATCCATCCCACTTGCTGTGTGCACACCGGGTGACAAACACGAACACTGTCACGTAGACGACAAGTTTTCCTACTGAAAACATCGCGCAAACTTTTGTTCAGACGCAGTTTCGTGCAAAGCCATGTCGCACCACACCAGCTACACGTCGAAGACGACGATTACGCGCACGACGGATGGACGAGGCGAGACGACGACGATCGTGCGCACGTCCGACGGTCGCGGAGGGACAACGACCGAGGAGACCCACGAGGTCCACATGGTCGATCCTCGACGTGGTGTTCGTTCGTACAACATGAGACCACTCGGCAGTGGTAGTCGTTTCGGCGCTGATATCGATCGTGGCTTCGGCCGAAGTTTGCTCAGCGGTCGAGACAGCTTCGAGAGCGACTTCAATCGACGTGTTCAAGAGATGGAACGCGAATTCGATCGAGATTTCAACATGAGCCCGAGCAGCGTGACGAAGCTCCCCGGCGGGTGGGGCAAATTCGACTGGAAGTTCGACCATTTCGGGCATGGTGGCAGCCATTTCAGTCGTTTCGATTTTGGCACACATCAGCATAACTTCACTCGTAAGTGATGAAAGGGCTGTCAAAGCTCGTAGCTTGAAGCTGTGAGCCGCTAAAGTGGCCGCGGTCATATTAGTAAACGAATTGCTTGGACTCGGTTCGAGTCGGTTCAATTTGATTTCGATTCGACTTGTTAAAATTATCTGATTAGTTTCGATGCTAACTTAAGCCACCGTTTCGCATCCAAACTTTAATTATGGATTTTTGCACTAATTTTCATGGATTTCCGTCTCCAGTCTCCAGAAAGCTCTATCTTTCACTGTTGCGCGCTGTCAAGCAACTGATTTTGCAGTTCAACGCTCCATCTAATCAATAACTGCTTCGATACTTTTTATTCGATTCGATTTGACTCGATTAAAATCAGTTCGATCCGATTCGAATTTCTTAAATTTTGAAAGGGTTTCAATTTGATTCTGAAATTTTTTGTTTTTGCAATTGCTAAAACGCGTAATTTCTTTGTAGATATCGATCCGACAAGCGGCCGAATTCGTAACGCCGTAGACGGAAGCCGAATATTCGGCTTCGGCGGAAAGCACAACGATCTCGGTGATATCGGAAAGCGTGTCCTAGATAATAATATTAGCGGTCGAGTCCCTAGCAAGGTGTGCTTGAACGTGATCTTTGGTTGTACAAATCTCTAAAAAAAGCTAAAATCTTCTTGCAGGCAAAGGCTTACGTTCCACCACAGCCAAAAGTTGGCGCGAAACCCGACGTGACTCCATCGATTCCAGAGGGCGGTCAAATTTTCAAGGATTTGCGCGACCAGTGCTTGAAGAATAAGACACTCTTTGAGGATCCGACATTCCCCGCTACCGATCGTTCGGTCTTCTTTTCGAAGCCACCACCTTGCGACATTGTGTGGAAACGACCTGGGGTATCGTGTGCAAAATTCGAAAGATTTTATTTATATTGAGCAATTTTCGGAACGCGAGAAACCGTTTTAGGAAATATGTCAACAGCCACAGCTCTTCATTGAAGGCCATCCTCGTTTTGATGTTGTTCAAGGAGAGCTTGGTAATAAAGGGACTAGCAGAGACGGAATTTGATAGCATATTTGACGCATGCGATAGGTGATTGCTGGCTAATTGGTGCAACTGCCGATCTCACCATGCGCGATGAACTGTTCTATCGGGTCGTTCCGCCCGATCAAAGCTTTGTTGAAAACTACGCAGGTACGATCAACAAAACAGCATATTTGCAATTTGTAAACGGACACGCTTTGCATTTTCAGGGATTTTTCATTTCCAATTCTGGCAATTCGGTGAGCCGATTCTCTGCTAAATAGTGTCCACTTTCACCAATGCTAATAATTACTTTTCTCAAAATTTTTCAAGGTCAATGGGTCGACGTTGTCGTAAGCAATGAGTGGTCTTAGAATTAAAGGAAACAGTATAACAAATCTGAGACTCACAATAGGTTGACGATCGACTTCCGACGGGTAACGGTAAACTCTTGTACATGCACTCTCCGAATAACGTCGAATTTTGGCCGGCACTGTTGGAGAAAGCATACGCAAAGTAATTCCGAAAATGATCCTTTCCCTCAACACTCACGATATTCCGCGTCTTCAGACTGAACGGTAGTTACGAGGTGCTAACCGGCGGCTCAGAGTCCGAAGCACTCGAGGACTTCACGGGAGGAATAACCGAAACGTTCGACGTCGAGAAAGACCCACCACCAAACTGCCTTCAAATAATGTTCAAGACGTTCCAATCGGGTGGAATGCTTGGCGCTTCGATCTTGGTCTGTCCCACTCCGAGAACATGTTCAGGTTTAAGAGAACACGTGAGTCGTTTTCAGAGTGATACGGTAGAAGGTCAACTCGCGAACGGACTGGTGACAGACCACGCCTATAGTATTACGGGCATGCAGCAGGTGAGAAGAGGGACGGATTTATGAAGAGCGGGAAGGGAAATGGTTTTTGTTAGATCACGACACCGAGCGGACAGGTGCCACTTATTCGACTACGCAATCCGTGGGGGGAGAAAGAGTGGAATGGTGCTTGGAGTGATAACTCGTCGGAGTGGAACTCGGTGCCTGAAGAGACGAAGAAGCAAATTGGACTTGTTGTTGCGAATGATGGAGAATTCTGGTAATTTTTATAAGCTTGCAAAAATCCAGTATAAAGGGAAAAATTTTAACAAATCTTTAAAATTATTCTTAAATATGAACAATCGCAACCGAGCATTCTTAAGCGCATGAATATTAAATAAAGATGCGCCAGAGGCCCGTTCAAGCTCGAACCGAACCCGAACCCTAAAAAGTGGCTCGAACCCGACCCCCCAAACCCGAACCGAACCCTACTTTATGAACCGAACCCGAGCCCTAGTTTTTAGAATTGACCCGAAACCGGAACCCGAACCCTAAATTTTGGAGACCA
Organism: Prismatolaimus dolichurus; assembly: GCA_034691745.1. Lineage (NCBI taxonomy): Eukaryota > Metazoa > Nematoda > Enoplea > Triplonchida > Prismatolaimidae > Prismatolaimus > Prismatolaimus dolichurus. The sequence goes on from JAQGBB010000784.1 coordinate 3,039, forward strand.
CCCCAACCAGAACCGAACCCTAAGACGCCTTAAACCCGATCTCTGGCTTCCGCTATATAGGATGTCCTACAACGATTTCATGGCAAACTACGTGAACCTCGAGATTTGCACGCTCGGCCCAGAGGTGATGGACGAAATCTCTGCCCTCACCGACACGCCAAAGCAGCAGTTGCAAGCGGCGAGCACCACCGATCCGAAGTGGACGGCATCCCAGTTCGACGGCGCGTGGAAGAACGGCGTCTCCGCTGGCGGGTGCCGCAATAATATCAGTCCGTTTCGGTTCAAATCCCGTCCGAAATCGATCAAACTTGAAGGCCACTCTGTTTTGCAGGCTCGTTTGCGACTAATCCTCAATACTCGTTCACGTTGAGCACCCCAGATCCGAACGATCCCAAGGGCGAATGCGTCGTCATCATCGGTCTTTTGCAGAAGTATCGTCGTCAACTCCGAAGCAAGGGGCTCGATAATCTTCCGATCGGCTTCGCCATTTACCAGGTCTCGCCTACCGTAATCCTCGATTTTCGTCGATTTTTTCTTCGATTTTTGTCGATTTTTTTCTTCAATTTTCGCCGATTTTTTTCTTCGAAAAATTGCACATCATTTTTATACAACCTAAAATTTCGTGGTTCCAGGTCCAGAGCGGTCAAGGACGTCTGGATCGTTCGTTCTTCGAGGAGAACAACTCGATCGCGAAATCAGGCGTCGCCAATGGTCCATCGTTTATCAACATTCGCGAGGTGGCTAATAGATTCTCCCTCGCACCGGGCACCTACGTCGTCGTTCCGTCGACATACGACGCTGGCGACGAAGCTGAGTTTCTCCTTCGCATCTTCGCCTTCGGAGCTGCTCAGGCTTCGTAAGTGCTATTTTTCTTGTCAGCCGGCACCAAGTTTATTATGAACTCTTTCAGGGCGTTGTGAGGGAAAGGAATGAGGCCAGAAGGCGACAAACTGGTGGCACGATTAAGTAACGGGAATCTTAAAATTTCGCAACTGCACGTGATTCCGAGACTTCCTCTAATATGGTGTAAACTTTGTCTACCGTAAGCTAGCATTTTATCGATAGAAGAGGTCTGCCGTTCCTCAGGTGAGCCAGCAATCTTACCAGCTGTAGAAAAGTGCTTTTTCCATGTGCTTCTATACGTAATGGATTACTGTAGATGTTTTAATTGCTGACGATACTTTCACGACTGATGAACAATGGACTTTATTGCCTGTTCTTGCTAAACGCAGTGACCAACGTACTCAAACTAGCGATAAGAACCAAAAATTCCGGAATTTGTTAAGACCTTGTTGCCTTGTTTGCTTCCCATATCTCCCTTTGGAGGCGTTGGGTCTCCCGGCCACGGCGCTTGGCCGCACTGGCACCGGGAGAAGGGTATGCCTGACAAGACGCGGGACCGGCTAGGCCTTCCGGTTGGCCCTTCTGAAGCTGGTCTTCGTTAAGAAAGGTCACAATAAAGCCAAGCTTCCTACATAGCGTAGCTAATAGGGTGCTTTCCATAAAAGACATCCGCCAAACCTGAATTTTTTTACCCCTCCCCCTTGTCCGCAAAAGTTGCCTATCTCCATGTGTTAAAATTAACGTTATGTCCACTCCCTTGGCGAAAAACCCGACCCCCTCCCTCAGGTCGGACGTCTTGTGGAAGGCCCCTAACCTAAAACGAAGTCGCCTCCCAAGCGTCATCTTCAAGCGCCTTGCTTTGCTAAATTTATTTACATCGAGTGACGAAAAGCAAACCCTGTACAACAATTATTGGCATGGCATTTGACACGTTTGCTAAGTAGAAGCAAAGTTCATCCGTTTCGTTTCGACGAGTAGCTGTTTAGTAATCTATCCCGTTCGTATGCTGTGGATTGATGGTTCGCTGAAACGACTCGGTCGTCGTCGTCACTTCGTAGATGCGGTTCGTGTCACGTTTCTGTCGCTGCCGAGGTGTCGCGAGAACAGGACTATCGTCGTTTGTGTAAACACTTGAAAGAGTGACAGCAAAAAGTGTGAATAATATAAACTTTATACACACTATATCCACCTGTAAGTCTCCTTTGGCACCGTTGGAATTCGCGGAAGTTTGAACCACTGGAAGAAGGGTGGAACACGTTCTTCGGTGATGACAGCCGTCGTGTCCTGCTCGGTGGCGTGGACTAGATAGTGTTCTTGGAAGGCGAGCACGTTATGACACTTTAAATAGAAAGAGGAAAATATCAATTTTGAGGCTCAGCTAGTCGATATTTTGAGGGTCGGTACATACAAGGTAGAAAGCAGCTGCGACACCGATGAGCCATCCGACCCAGATGTCCACCCAGTGATTCTTATAGCCTTGGATTCGCGAAAAGCTCGCGATTAGGGCCATGCCCACAAGGCCTACAAAGTATACGATATAGCTGGCGGTCATCTCAAGTCTGGTTAGTATTAAAACCTGCGATAAGCGATGGGCGAAGCAGCGGCGCTCCGCGCAAGTTGATCATGTAGTGAATGTAGCACTAGAGAAAATGACCAGAATTAGCTTGGAGCAAACAACGTCCGGAAGAAATTACCGATGTAAAACACGCTGCAAACGACGAGAGACCGGCGTAGAGCGATGGAAATGTGAGCCTGAAAATGAAGTTACGGTGATTGAGCTGCCAGAAAGTCCTTCCCAAAAACATTATTAGAACGAAAGTGTTTCAGCGAGAAAAAGACCGAAAATGACTTGATTTTTGCGTCAAGCTAAAAAATTTTCATGAAAAGCACGTTTAGCTAACCATGCGGTTCGCAGTTCGTCGTCCGAGGGATTCATGCAAGCTGCTCGAGGGTTGCGATCCGGCGCAACTTCATTCGGCGGCGCACAGAAGCCCGCGAATGTTGACGTGTTTAGTCGACAAGCGGTCAGAAAGTATGGGCGTTGATAGCCCGTAATGAGCTTGATTGAATCTGAAGAATTTCCGGCGATGTTAAGCAAATTAATTCTGAGCAAAGAAAAATTTATTTTCTCCCATAATAATTTTTATTTACCGATGAAAATGCACACGATGAGAGCACCGAACATGAAGACAGCTAAAATTTTAAAATATAGAAATAATTTTCTTTAATAGGCGGTGGAAAATCGCTTACAGACGAATCGAAGAAGTCGTCGTGTGAAAAGATGCACTTTGCATTCGCGACAGCCGGCGTAAACGGTTTTTCTCGGTTTCGAAGAGAACAACCAGAACATAACTTCGCCGCCAAAAATCTAGAAAATCCGCTCGTCAACTAAGCTGAAAAATAATTGAAATCGACTTACAAAAACGGGCGGAAGCACGAATGAGACACTGTAGAGAACGGCGGGTGACACATACAAGATGAAGTCGTCAGGCACAAAGTCCGGTTTCATGAGCTCACGGTCACGGCAGTAGAACGTGCGTCGATGGTAGGGGAACACATCCGTGAATCTAGAATTATAAGATTATAGTAATTAAAATTTACAATTTTATCTTAAAATTTTAAATTTCAAAATTGTGAAATTAACTTGATGTTGCTTTGTAATAAAATATTATTCGATTGAATGCCTTCTCATTTTTTGTGACCCTCAATTTTTTCATAAATTATTTAGCACCCCAATCATGCGCTCATAAATTCTTAAAATTACCTTAGATAATAGAAGAAAGCCCAGAGGCAAGCGAGGCCGATGATTTCGAGGACGAAGACAGGAATAATGAAATAGTTAATTTTTTGCTTCGGCGGCGGTGGTTGCGTAATGACCGGATCGGCACCATACTGACTCGCCGAGAAGACATCGCTCTGGGCCCGACTTGGCGGCAGTGACATCATCATTTTCGGGCAACTTTTTGGACGGCAAGAAGACGAACAAGATCCGTTGTGTTATGACGCTCTCGCCGTGTCGAGTGGCCTCGATGACTCGTCAACGAAGACCGTTGCCTCCTTCTTTTGCCACCCACACGTATGTATAAGGTCTAGTTTCTCTTCTCTCTCGCTTCGAAAGTACTCACAAGCTACACGTCCGCTCGGTCGGTCTTCTCTCTCGTAGTCGACACACTACTGCGACCGAAAAGCTCGACTCTATCTCGATTCACTCGGTCGCAGAAAGCGAGCATTATTCATCGAAAAATATTGTTTGTCTAATTGAATAAACATTACGAGACGAAAGAAAAATAAACCTAGCTGGGTAAACAATGGTGTTTCTAACACAAAGAAAGGTAGGCGGGTGTGGTAGGACCTGATATTGATGGGTGAAATTTTGTTTGCTAATTTAGGGAATTTTAGCTTATTTTTAGCCCACAAAACTGACCACCTGCGAAGTGATTCACTCACGATTTTACTGAAGGAAATTGCAAAAAGATTACTGTAGCCCGACCGGGGATTAGTCAGAAAAGTACGTTGATAGAAGAACAAACCTTTCCACCTGCATCTTGAGCTTACGCCTGTTTTCCTACGTGCTAGCGGAGCATGAGTAGGGCAAATAACCCATGCACGTCTTTTCCAAGAGAGAAATGTTGGTAAGCTTCTTTCTCATTTTCTCTAACACGAAATCTGTTGCCTCGGAGACAAAACGATGCACAGATGATGAAAGTAGTTCTGCGTCGATCTTGATGCCGATCCTTGGCGAGTTCGCCTTTATCTTTCAAGCTGACGTGCCAGGCACCGTCAGGTCGCAGTCTCATGCGTATAGCGTGCAAGCTGTGGGTGCTTACAAAAATTAAATGAGCTTCTTGCTTCGACACTGAGAGAGGCTCGTTCAAGCGTGAAAAGTTCGAGAATCCGACCCGCTTTGGAATATGGGCAGTTTGAAACTAGTGGCGAGATGTTACTTCGGTTGGCTAGTCGGAATGGTCATCTTGTTGCTAGTCGCCAGCATGATTCACGTTCAGCACACGTTCGATGGGAAACTGAAGATAGCAGAGACGGAGAAGCGAATCAGCGATTTATTATCGCCGTTTGACGACGCCGTTTTCGCTGCGCGTCCCACGGCATCGAAAAAGATCCATCAACCCGTCGATCTCGTTGTCACCTACGTCGACGGTTCGGAAGAAACATTCAAAAAAGAGCTTCGAACCTACATTCGACAGTCATCGAAACGACTCCTCCCACTCGCTATCGCGAATACCAGATTCCAACATCACGACGATCTTCGAATTCTCCTTCGCTCCGTCGCGGTGTATGGCCAGTGGTTCAGAAAGATCTTTCTCGTCATCTCGGGTCCACACCAGGTGCCAAAATGGCTGAATCTGAACCACTCACGACTCGCGATTGTCTACCACAAGGACATCTGGTACGACACGACGCAGCTACCGACTTTCAACTCTCTCGCGATAGAAGCTAATCTTCATCACATCCACGATCTTTCCGAGGTGTACATCTATCTCAACGACGACATCGCCTTCATGGACCATGTCTCGATCGATGATTTCGTTCACTTTGATCCCTCGAATGGAACAGTTACAGGTGTCATCGTTCATCCCGATCGATCGGTCAACCTGACTCGCTGGAAGCAGGAGACGACGATGATTCACGATATTCACTGGATTAATCCGGCGCTCAACGCGCGGGATCTTATTCGAACCCTCGATGACTGCAAATCGTCGACACTCGTTGGCTTTGATAACGTTCCTTCACATACACCGGCGGTCTTTCTCAAATCAGTGCTTCTTAGGGCGGAAGCGGACCCTCTGCTTCGTCCGGCGTTCGAGCGAAGTTGGAAGAGTCGATTTCGCGATGGATCGGAAATCAACACACTTCACTTATTTAACGCTTATGCGCAATGTGCTTGTAAACTGGGCGCGAGTCTCGCCACTAGAGGTGACCTCTTGTATATGGCCATAAACATGGGAATTCCACATCAAACGGCGTATGAGTCGAGCGTGAAGGCACTCGAAGGCGTGATCCAACGAGTGAGTGCAAAGTGGCGTCCGCAGTTCTTCGTACTCAACGATCACTCTGGTGCGAGAAATAAGCAGACTATCTTTGGCCTTTCGTACGAGAAGATGGTCAAGCAGTGGCGAGAGACGGTCTTTCCGACAAAATCGGAGTTTGAAATTCTTTCTGCATCTCATGAAGTGTCAACTGAAGAGAGCTTAATCTGAGACAAAGCATTGATGCTTGGGTAAATCTGTGATACCACATCAAGCACAAGCAAAGCAGCAGAGCAGAAAGCATCCTACTATTTGATGCAAGCTAAGTCTTAGCACAATACCAATGAAAGGCTACTGAAAATGCAAACCTACTTATGACAAATTTCCTAAATTAACGAGGCGAAGTGTCTTCGCGACGCTATATATCTTTGAGTCTCTCGTCTAAAAAGTTAATTAAGCGAGTCCAATTTCAAACAGTGCTCACTCTATGTGCCTCGCTAAACTCCAATATTTTAAGGCACTGCACTAGAGTCAGAGCACCTGCCGGAGGAAAAGCGAAGTCTGCTGCAGTATTTGCTATAAACACGTCGTTCAAAATGTTGAGTCTTATACACAACCATGCCATTTAGTATCAGCAAGCTGCACAAATGAACAGATAGAGTTCACGATTAAGCTGGCGAACAGTGCTTTCTGCAACAGTCACTCCTCATTGCTCTTCTGTAGGGAGTCGCTTTCAATATCTTAATCCGCCCCTCCAAGGGAGTCTAAAACAGTTGAAAAAAGCCTACTACTGTATTTGTAACGTACAGTCTCTACTAGCAACTGGCAGGCTAGCTTTGAGAGAAGTGTCAGATATCAGTCGGACGACAATCGGTAAGGTGCCGCGGGGCGGCTAGCTTTCCGTTCGACTTTTTTGCCTGCCTGCCTGCACCAGCATCGGCAGGCCTTGCTAGCGTTTTACCATTCCAACGCGCAGTCGTCGTTCGAGTTCGAGTTCATGTCCCACTGAGGAGCGAGCACCGAGCACTATTCAGCCCACATCACATGCCACGTGTAGTTTTGACCCTGTGGAGATGAGAGCACAAAGGATCCGTACCGTAATAATTAGCGCGCAACCACCGCCGTCTTTGATTGATGAATCTCTTGACTTGGTGTTTTATTAGCCGTTGTTGTACTGAATACTGATTTTCGTAAGAAAATGATGATTTTTGCATCCTGCCTGGAGCGCGTAAGCAAAAGGATCGCTAACTGGCCGGACAAAAATCTTTTTCCCCTCCTTCCCTTCGAAAAATCGAAAGTTAGCGGACGTCGAGAGGATGATAGTGCACTATGTTCCAGACGGTTTGGTGGAACACCATAGCGTTCCAGGCTGTTCCAGAACATATCGAAAAGTTGCCTGTGTGTATTTTTTCTTGGCGGAAGTGGAGGAAGCGTTAGTACACGGTATCACGTGTCGTGCGTTGTTTTTTGCTTCATGGCAGGATGCCTTTTTAGCTTTGCCGATTTACTTGTAGCATATTCATGTCCGGTGTGATTCAGCCGACCTCACGAAAAAGGCATACGAAATTTTTTCGACGCTTGCCAACGATGGCATACAATTGTTTAGCTTCATTATCCTTCGGCTTAATTGGCTTGCTAATCGAACTGTCGTGGGTAGTCTCCATTTCAACAATTTTCAATCCGCTTGATTGCTCTTTTCAAACGTTTACTTCCACGCTGTAGCCGCAATGCGATAAGAAGCACCCGATGTTTAGCGCAACGAAAAGATTATAGACGCCGTTTGCTAACGTTGGCTGGCTGGGGGAATAAAATAGGGGGATACGGTGGGGATATGGGGATTATCCTAGTAGAACGACCAGTTCGTCATGCTTTTGCTTGCAGGCAGGATGCAAGCAATATCGTCGACAAAAGCGGAAGCGAAAAACAGCCGTACGCATCAGAGCATTGCGACGCGAACGCTATTTATTATTTAAGACGCTTGACACGCTTGCAGATATTTGCCTCTTCGGAATCCCTTTTTTCGTAGACCGTTGTGCACTTGTTATAGAGAGTACGTCTTTTCATACACACTCGGATTACGATATTCCGTCGTATTTTGACTGCACAATTTTAGCGTCAAAGTGACAAGACTACGGTAATTCTTATAACAGATGTAACAACAAAAGATACCGAAAAGGCTAATGAACATCAAAACAATTCGCTTTGCCACCATTGGCCTCAGACATTTGATTTTCATGGCTGCAAATTGAACAATAGTCCGACGTAGCCACATTGGACCACGAATGCGCTCTGCGAGAGCGTACTATTTTCATCACACAGCATGTTTGCAAAAGGCATCTTCATTTTTATCGTCATCTGCCAGACCTTGCTGCTTCAGGATACTGTACTGTGCGCGTAATGCGTAATACGTATGTCACGTAATTAAAAAATGAATTTTCTGACCGCCCCTCCCCTTTGTAACCAAGATAACATATAGACATAGGCTATCTTTTACCCGTAACGCAATCATGGGCCGGGATTCCCTCCACCATAAGAGATTACATAGTATGTGGATGACACCAATATTAGATGCACAAAAAGGCCATTTCCATGACGTCACAGATTGTGTTACGCTTTACGCACTAGCGATATCGCGTTGCAATCTCAGAAACGCTTCGGTCGACGGCTAAAGGCGACTCCACGCGCTTCGGCATTCGCCTGAAGATTGTTCTTGGCCTTTTTCCCAAAGCAACGTCGAATGGCGTTTTCAACTTTTTCGTAAACCTAAACAAAAGAAACTTAAGTAGACGAAAATGAGTTTTTCAAAACCTGAAAAAAGAGAACGTAAATAAAAAATTTCTGTCGCTGCGCTGTGCTTTAAACTATGAACTTTCTACTAAGTAAGATTCGAGAGTTTCATCTTTAGGGCCACTGGCGCACGTCAGAATCCCTATTGCGATCGCACCCGGCCGTGTGTGTGTGACTGTCGCCACGATAATTTTCGAAATCAGCAAACTAGCACCCCCTTTTTGCAGATAAATACTAGATCCAAAAAGAAAGGGTGCCCTGAAACGGGCCACAGGGGCCTAATACTGCCCGAGTTGGACGGTCCAAAAGGTCCACTTCCACGTAAAAAACGTGTTTTGCATAGCTCCAGAACGGCTTGGCCGATTTGCTTGAAATTTAGTGTACGGCATCCTGGTACACACCACTCTAACCCGCACTAATATGAGTGGTTTCTAGTGAATTGCTCACGGTCTTTTTTCAATGGCTCCGCTCCGGACGTCAAAAATTTTCGTCGCTCCGTTCCGCTCCGCTCCTGGCACCCCGGAGCGCAAATCGCTCCGGCTAAAAGTCAAAGCTTCGTAGTCGCTCCACCTCCGGAGCGCTCCGATCAGCTATGCCAGGTATACTACAAAACCAATTTCCTTTCAAATTTCAGTTTTATCAGGGGTTTTCTCGCAACGGCCATATTTCGTCAAAATTAGGGTTCGCAAATGCGCTTTTAGCGTTCACAAAATGCTCTAAATTTTGGCAGAACTTTGACATCAAAAAATGTAAATCGCTCCGGCTCTGCTTTGGCTGAAGTCAAAATTCCGGAGTCGTTCCGGCTCCGGAGCGCTCCGGAGCGATTTCGCTACCACTGGCACGAAATGTTAAAAATTATTTTGGCCATAACTTTTGAACGGCTAACGGATTTCGCTGAAATTTGGCGAGCACCCTCACGAAGCAGTCTAGTTTCGATTTCACTGTCATAAGTGGTTTTGGCATCAGTGGTTTCAGGTCTACTGCCCTCGCTGATCGGTACATCCGATTTGTTGTTCGAAAACTGTCGTCAATACAGGATCAAACGCTTTTTTGTCTTTGTCTCTTCTTTATCGCAAACTAAAACTTCAAACGTCCTCTTCGTCACCTCAGCATTTGCCGAAAGATGTGCGACTGATTCGACGACCGCGAGCGCAGTGTTGACGGCGAAAACCGTGGAAAATAAGCCAATGTTTTGTGCGTATATTGCGAACGAGCCGAGACCCCATGACGCCAAGTTCAACGGTAGCACCGCTATCATCCATTTCTGGCTGACCCTGGACGAAATATAGAGACGGTCGGAAATGTATAAGCAAAACTGCTCAAATTATCAGAATCAGTTCAATCCTTTGATGAAGTAGTTTTGCAAAAAACTTCAGATTATATTTACTCGGCCGCAGCCAGCTTCTCTATCTTGATGGTTGCCAAACGATGCCAGTCACCCATGCCACCGGCCTCAACCAAAACAAACGTCACTGCGCCGAGGATGAGAATAGGAATTAGCGTTCCGAGCATAAGATTCTGGCCGTAGTTGAGCCAACAACTGAAAGGAAAAGAGGACTTTCTGACTCGGGTATCGAAGCCGAGGCTGAACACGCTCAGATAAGGACGGTCCTCTAGAAGATTACTAAAAGGCATGTTTTAAAACAAAAATGTGCATCATTGTCGCAGAAGTTTCAAGGACGAAAGTTTGGAATACACGTAGCGGACGTTCTTATACAGAAAACAATCTAATGTTCAACCTTTTGGTTACGAAAACCAGAGATCGTGAATACTAACCTGAAGTTTGACGGATAGTTGTCCCACATTCCAGCCGCTAAACCGGCTGTAAGTAGTGCTGGAGATCCTGCAAAAGTTTTATGTTCAATATTTATATTTTGAAAGTACCCTAATGGCGACGCGATATATTCGAGCTTGTGATTGGTTGATGAACATCTGGACGTTTGACTACAGGAAGATAAAGGGACGTATGATTCAGATCCTTTGACCATTCTTTTGGTGCTTTTCAATATATCGAGTAATCGGAATGAATCACTTTCCTACGGTGGTGTAACAATGGGGTGGTAACTGCAAGTTAACACTAGCGACCATGCAGTCTACACAAGTGATTCATTCCGAACGTCCGATACCTTGCGACCTGTCGCATATCTTGTGAATCTTGCCTGAAGCGCGTAGCGCTTAAGAAAAACTACGCTAAATGTTTACTTTTTGATTATTCCCTATCCCCCTCCTATTCCCCCATATCCCTTCCAGCTAAAAAAAAATTTTTCGGAAGACCAGAGGCATTTCATTGGGAGGTTCCGGGGGGAAGCAAGCCCCAGAACCAGAAGATAACAACTGTATTCCCGGGCGTTTTTTTGTCACAGGCACGATGCTTTTCCTGTCTCTACTTGTTTGTATCCTTCCTGTAGCGCGCAGCGAGTAAAATAAGGACGGCTAACTGGTCAGATTGGCCGGGCTGCCATAATATCGCCACCTGGCCGTCCTCCTATTCCCCCGTGGACGAAAGTTTGCGGGCGTCGAGAAGATCGTAGTGTATAATGTAAAATTGTGAATTGCTTAGACGGCAGAACACTCAGTGTTCCGGATTGTTCCACGCTTTCACAAACACGACGCTGAACTGCCTGTAGACGTTTCTTTTTCTAGCAGGATGCTTTTCCGCTTTGCCGGCTTACTTGTCAAAAATAGCATGGAGACTAGACAATATCGCTTTCTAAGTACAACGTAACGAAACTTTAGCAAATTTTCAATTCTCTAGCAGGGCAGTGATTGTGTATTAAGATGAGAACATACTACTCTACATGAATGTGTCGGCTACACTACATAGAGGTGAAAGCCTTCGACGCACGATGGCGCCAACTATCCGCGTACCCCAGCCGACTAGCAAGAACATTGGCGTGGAGAGAAAGCCGCCGACACTGACGACGTTCGTTGAGATCGAGTAAGCTTGGAGTGCTTCGAGTGCCATGAATGTGGAGTTAACGAGAAACAGATACTGGAGGAACGTAGCGACAGTTACGCAAACGGGCTAGAATGTATTCCTCCCTTGTAGCAACGAGTAGCAGCCGGTAACAGTTGCATGGGACGCCTCTTTATAATGCGAGCAGCGTCCTGGGTATTCGCCATCAAAATCTAGCTTACCACATTGCTCGTCTGATCGCGCAGAGTGAGAATCAGCACGTGAGCTGCAACAAGCGCGACCTCTTGTGACATGTGAAGAAGCCGTTCGACAGAGAAGATCCTGTTTGAAAAATGAAGAAGGCGAATGTAGATATAAGCGATATTGCTTGACTAGCGTGTACTCAGCTAATGATGTCCAGCTAACTTTGTGCTCTCATACCTCAGAAGCCCGAAAATGCCTAGACATATTGAGCAGGAGACAATGATTGCGGTGCAGCCAAGACCCTGGAGGGCCTTCGACGCTGTTTGCATTGCTGCGCTCATTGGGTTCTAGAGTGGTAAATACGTAAAGGAAAGCATCAATTAAAACTTCGGCTCTGGCACATTAGAACGGATTTCTGTTCTCTGCTCAGGGAGGACTAGCGACCGCGGTTTATAGGGTAATCGACCACGCTCTGTCGATCTAGGGGGAGAAAAACCGGATTGGATAACCAGTTTTTGGTGAAACGTGGTTTCACCGTCCAATAAGTTCCTATCTTTGTTGAATTGCATGTCGATGCGTTCATGCAGGTACAGCGTCTTCTGCGCGTATTTGCTAACGAAATAACTAGTAAATCAGCGAGGCCGAAAAAGCGTCTGGCCATCAGCAAAAAAAAAAACAAAATTTGTACCGTACCATTGGCAATTTGCTCACACTGTCCGCTAACTTTTGCCCCCGGGGAGAAGGGGAGCGGTGGGCATGCGACAGCGAAAATCGGTCACGTGACACATCAATCTTTTATCACCATCGCAGCTTGGGGGGTCCGGGGGGAAACCCCCCGCCGGCACGCTTAGGACATTTAGACACTTTGCGATAGGATTCCAAATTAGTTTGCCCGCCCGTTCGACCTTCTTTCGTCCTTCCCTCCTAATTCTTTATAATTATCCCAGGTTGGGGGGTGCTGGGGCGGTGTTGGTCACATTGCTCCCTCTGTTGTTCCCGGATTATCCCTTTGATGAGTGGACAATAGCGTGAGTCACTTTGCTCCCCCAACAAGCAATGGTAATCACTGACCAATTAAGGCGGATTAGTGCGAAACAAACAAAAGAGAAAGTCGAACGAGTCGTTTTGCGCCCGCCAAAAAGTAAACAGATTCTGCGCAATGCTAGCACTGAACTTGCTGCTTGCGGGAGTTGATACGCAACAACTTTAAACTATCCACCTACAAAATAAATATCGTGCAATAATTATTGCGCAACAATAAAGAAATCACGTATTCTAAACCCAAAAAAGGTATCCATATCATTCTAAACAAAAAATCACGTATTCTAAACTTTAGAAAAAAAAACCAAAATTGTCAAAATTTCAATTAATTTTAGCAATTGTAGCAAAACTTTAAATTTGAAACTTAAAGGAAATGGCCCGAGTTGACATCGATGAAGAACGAACTTGTCAGCAAAGCCAGCACAGATAACTTCATAAAAGCTTTTTGAAAACTACTGCTAAAAGTAAAAGGTACTGCCTTTTTCAAAGGGAGCAAACCGCCCTGCAGTCTGACTCCATTGTTTCGCGTGCGCAAATCCTTACATAATTGCGCTCGCTCCTGTTGTTTACGAGGGAGCAAACTGACTCACAGGACTAATCTCCTGTCATTCAAACAATAGAGGGAGCAATACGCCCTGTGTTCGCTGGGGGAGGGGGGGGCGAAGCGTGTTTCTCGGCATTTGGGCGAAAAATTTCGGGTGAAATTTCGCTGTGCGTGTTTCTCGGCA